>JAWZYV010003201.1:0-14171 GCA_038373885.1 Cheiracanthium punctorium | reverse complement strand
TCTTCCTGCAACTTCGCCTTAGCCACTAAACTAAAATTTCGTCAGATTTAAATGCAAAAATATTGTATTGGAAAGGGTTTCATGATCAATATGCTTAGTATAATGGATCTTTCTTGTTAATGATATTCTTGCTATTTTGAATTTTATTTCTTTTGTGTACATGTGCATAGGTATATTTGAAGCCTTTTTTTTAAAAATAAAAACAGTTTAATAAATGGCCTGCACAAGCGTCATTCCCCCCCCCCCCCTAACAAATGTCTACATTTCCGCGTCCAACTATTACTTACAGTTTTTTTTTTTTTTTTTTTTACACAACGTTCATTAAATTTTTCTAATGTTTAATGCGTGATGCAGCACATCTTATAAATAAAAATGAAATTTTGTTTGTTTGTTTGTTTGTGGATTTGAGTTGTATACAAATCCACAAAAATGGACCTATCAGCCTGAAATTTTGGACAGATATGTAAAATAATATAGAATAAATCATAGTCCACTTTAAAACTTTGAAAGTCCACCCGTTCCCGGAATTTAAGAGATTTTTTATGTCCTCCATGCAAAAACCTTTCCGTAATTGTAACCCCTGTAGTGAAAAAAGTGTGAAATAAGGATCGTGGTTGCCATGTGTGGCGATTTTGCCGAATAAGATGTTTTAAATTCTCAAAGTAAAAATAAAATAATAATAATGATATTTTTTGTTAGTTTATATTTGTGAGATTATTAATTTTTAATTATAATATCGTGTGCATGGGAAATCGGAGCAGGAATGAAATGTTTTATACGCAAAACAATAAGAATTGAAGATTTCCGAGGCTAATATGTAATTTTTTTTTAGTTTGGCGAAAAAATAAAATGGCTCAAATGCTGATTTTGAGAAAGTGAGTTCTAGCGGTTTGCACAGTTTTCGGCTTGGCGCAATTTATTGAGAGCTTAAGGAAATAGATTTTTGAAAGCAAGTGCAAAGGTTTTATTAGAATACAGCGTTAAATTTTAATGATCCGTGAAGAAATAATGCAGTTATTAAGGGATTTCAAGCGATCTATCTTCAGAATTCTCGCCAATTGAGTACATTGATTTAAGTTGGGGGAATTCCGCCAAATTTCAGAAAATTGAAATCTTCTCATTTAGTACATCGGAGTAACGATGAATAAAACACGTTATAGTTGATAATTTAAAAAAATTCGGTTGTATTAAGGTGTTCCCCTTTTCAAATAAATGTGTGCTTTACTTTTTGGCCGCCGAACCATTTCCCATATTGATTGCTGCTAAGTCAGTGCTTCGAATGATTTCCTGAAAAAACTCTTGCAAAATGGCGTATGTTGGCACTTTGCCGAGGCTTAGATTTGAAACTGGATTTTATTTGAGACTGGGATATATAATGATACTGGTTATAGATAAAAATGAATGTTGGTATGTGTGTATGAGGTTGAAAAACTCCAGCACCGTTGCACCATGAAATTTGGTTCACCTAAGTCTTTTATCATTGAGAAGCTTTTTATGCTATCCGTTTTCCTCTAACTTGCCACTAGCGGGCGCAGCAGAACGTCGAATACTATTCCGTTTAGCCGTTTACTATGCGAATATCGTTCAACCAATTTCGATGAAATTTGGTACACGCGAATATTAGAACACGGAGAATATTTTTCACTATCCATTTTGCTGTAACTTGCCGCTAAATGGCGCTGCAAAAGCATCAACTTCTATACCGTTCGACCGATCGGCATAAAATTTTTTATACTTACACATTTGAGCACGAAAAATATATTCTAACTGCGTTTCTTTTGATGTTACTCACCACTAAATGACACTGCAATGCATTATTATTTTAACTCACCACTAGATGACGCTGCAGCAGGCCAAATTCTTGACCATTCAAACGGTCGCTATGAAAATCAGTATACATAGCTATTTGAACAATGAGAATATTTTGGCGTTATCCATTTTGCTATAACTCGCCACTTGACGGCGCTGTCGCAAATCATTACTTTATTGAACCATTGGATGGCCCTGCAGTGTATCACTTCTTGACTGTTCAACTGTTCGCTATGAAAATAGGTATACATAGATATTTGAACACGGGGAAGAGTTTGGCGCTATCCATTTTCCTATATAATTTGCCATTAGATGTCGCGTCGTCAGGGCTGTTCAGCCGATCGTCCTGAAATTTCGTATTCATCGGTATCTGAATGCGAAGAATATTTCCGCCGTATCCGTTTTGCTAAAACTCTCCACTAGATTGCGCTACGCCGCATGGCCTTCTGCACCGTACAAACGATTGCCTTGAAATTCGGTATGCATGGTTATTGAACACAATATAAAGCGATATCCATTTTGCTATATGTCTTTATTACAATAAATAGTAATCCCCACAAATCGTAATATCAAAAAGTCCCTTCATTCCCGTGCGAAGAACGGGTACTTCAGCTAGTTCTGAATATATTTATTTTCACTCATCAAGCCCCATCCCGAAAAGCCATCCTGATGCCATGGCTATTAATCTGTTGAAGAATGCAACACCAACAACATTCAAAAATTCCTTAATTCCCCAATAAACAAACTCCCCATCATTCGGGACGACAGCTCCAGTCCTGGCTAAAGTTCCCAAAACACCGCTAACAAACAAACTAAACAAAGTCCCCGAAAAGATTTATCCCTCCCTCTGCCATCCACCGCACTTCCAGTCAACGATTCGGACATGACAAACTCGTTCGAAGCCCCACTTCGAACGAGTGGGTATGCTCGTTATTTGAAGTTGCCTCTTCATTTGAAGTCCCTCTTTGAACCTATTCAAAACTGATTGAAGTGCCTCCCTCACTATTCATTTTTCTGGAGCGAGTTACCCAACACTAGATCCAGCTCTTAGAGTTGTTAATGGCAGTGGATGGGAATACATTCTGATATTCCCGCCTTTGATAACGCCCTCTGTTCTGAAATGCGAAATGGGATGCAGTAAAACTATATTATGCAGTGTAATTAATAGATTTTCTCAAAAATAACATTTTGATAGGCTTTACTAACAAACTAAACTTTTCCTACAAAAAAGAACATTTTGGCCATACCAGTATTGAAGTAAGTAACAACGGGAACTTGTTAGTAGCATGATAAAATATTAATTATCTTTGTGCATAGATAAATATGTACACATGTAGTTACTGCAATAGTCTTGGCAAAAAAAAAAAAAAAAAAAAAAAAAAAAAAAAAAAAAACCACGTTGACTTTCATTGGGCCGAAATGATATTGTCAGTTAAATTGTGTTTCAAAAATCTACAGAATTTTTACATGAAAATGCGAGTGTGCATAAGGATCATGCTGCGATTACTTTAGAATACTAAAAGGATTTTCGGCATATTTTGGTTTTTAGAAATGCTCTAAATATGACTGGAGATAGATGCGCAAAGCTGGCGTGGCGGATAGATAATTTTTAGAGGGCCTAGTTGAAAAAATAAAAATAAAAAAGTGCTTTAGGGCACTTAAATTAATTTTTGCGTCTCTCTCTCTCTCCCACTTTTTTTTTCTTTTTTTAACTAGAACCTCCTCAAAATTATTGCAGCATCCGTTCTTTTGCGCAACCATGTCGAGTCATTTTTATTTTTTTCCAGACTTATGAAAATTTGAAATTTATAAATGGGAATTTCAGATAATTTTCTGCGTCACGCTTCAAGATTTTGCGAGGTTATAACTAAAATTTGCAAATTTAACTGACTCTTTATCTGAAAGTAAAAATTCCTTATAATTCCAGGTTTTTCAGTTTTTCTTGACCGCTGGTAGCCTGTATATGCCAGAAAACTTCCCAGCATTCCGAACTAATAACTTGATGATTAACTAATAACTAATGATTATTCATACCCGTATATCCATGAAAATGCGCAATATATTTTTTTCGGCACAGTTTAACTGTCAACAATATTACCGTTCTAATGAAATGCCATGCCAATGATAAGCTACTGAGACTTGTCAACCGAAACTAGACTGCAACCCCAAGTTCTGCTCTCGAGGGATGGACTAATTTCATTGGTTGGCTCCAAATGTGACATTTGTACAAATACAGGCTAGTTGGTTGAGCAGTATCATAAATACATGTATTCGAAGTAGATATTAAAAAATTCAATACTTTTTCGGATAAACATTACTTCTCTTTCCATTAAAACATTTGATCCACTTTTGAAAATATGTATGGTAGTAATACTACTTACATTTCTCTCTCTCGGAGACATTATGTTTAGTCTTATTGGTAAAATCTTAGTGGGACTTTAAGAAAGGCTGCAATAGAGGTTACTTTAAGTGTACCAGATGTACTTATTTTTCTCATCAAGTATCAAGTTCGTGCTTTCAGAAATTCGAACCCCTCCATCTGTGCCAAAATGGCATTAAGCATTTTAAATACTAGGTAAGAGTTTAAATTCAGCTAAAGAACTTGAGCCCTAAATTTAGGCTTATTAGCATCATTTAATGTTTTACATTATCGGCATGGCCGAAATAAATGAAATATTTCAGTAAACTTAATTCACTTTCAATTCTTAAAATTATAATGTTACACATATAAAACACCCTTTTTTACGCAGATTAACAATTTTATATGTTATCTGCGTAATGATATCTGCGTTTGTTGATATGTTATCTGCGTTTGATTCTAAGAATAGAATTTTGTATAAGCTATAAATTAATAGCTTTTTCTGTTTGATTACTTTTTGAAATCTTAATATTTAACATTGAAGTGAATTTAAGAAAATGCATTATTTTATTTCTCGAGATTTTACGAAATTATGTTCCTTAAATCTACACACAACACAAGTCTACATAGAATTTAATTTTCCAATAAAAATTACCTTTAAAATAATTCATAAGTAGCCTTCATTCATTATTTAATATTAGTTGCGGTGTTTCTGGTGACCCAAAGTTTCACTAGGGGCGTTACCAAAGGGAGGGGCTGTTAGAACGCATTTCCGCCCACTTCATTTTTTAAAATTTGTGTCAAAATGTGTATATTTTGATTAAATAAATTGCTGTATATTTCAATGTAGAACAGTATTAAAATGAAAAGGTCCTATAGTTTCAAACGGCCGTAAATTTGCTGCTAAACGTGATGACACAATTTATTTATAAAATTTACGAAACGTTCCCTGAGTACTCCAAAACTAATCGTACTTGTAATTTTAATTTTGCTACAAAAATTATCTTTGTAAACATTAAAACCTTTATTTTCAGGTGCATTCCTTCATTATTTAAAATTACATTGACAGATTCCCAGCACTGTTTCTTAAGAGGCTATTTTAGTGGTAAGTTTATGAGAATACATTTCTACCTGTTAGAGCTTTTTTAATTGAAGATGAAATATTTAATTTTACGTAATGCAAATGGGTTATGTTTCCGCTCAAGCACCATTAATTTAAATCGTCTCGTCAGGACTTTCAGTGGCAGTTCTATTTACGAGCAAGAGACATAATTTAATTTCCATTTACATAACTTTTCCATTCTTCTCTAATTTATCAGAACTAATAGTTCATCAACATATAATTTTCCAAAGATCCTTTTAAAATAGTGAAAGAGTTATTTTCAGCAACTGATAAATAATTATTTAACATCAGAGTTATAATTCTCATTATTCTCAATTTATTTAGAATAACTGCATTACATTTCAAATGTATTACAAAGTTATCAATGGTGTGTAAATTAATTTCGGTTCAAATCACCGAGTTTGTTTTCTGTATTCAAGAATAAACTTAATTCACTTTCAATTCTTAAAATTATAATGTTACACATATGAAGCACCCTTTTTTACGCGGATTAACAATTTTATATATGTTATATTTAATTCTAAGAATACAATTTTGTATAAGCTATAAATTAATAGCTTTTCTGTTTGATTACTTTTTGAAATCTTAATATTTAACATTGAAGTGAATTTCAGAAAATGCATTATTTTATTTCTCGTGATTTTACGAAATTATGTTCCTTAAATTAAATTCTATGTAGACTTGTGTTGTGTGTAGACACAACACAAGTCTACATAGAATTTAATTTTCCAATAAAAGTTACGTTTAAAATAATTCATAAGTAGCCTTCATTCATTATTTAATATTATTTGCGGTGTTTCTGGTGACCCAAAGTTTCACTAGGGGCGTTACCAAAGGGAGGGATTGTTAGAACGCATTTCCGCCCACTTCATTTTTTAAAATTTGTGTCAAAATGTGTATATTTTGATTAAATAAATTGCTGTATATTTCAATGCAGAACAGTATTAAAATGAAAAGGTCCTATAGTTTCAAACGGCCGTAAATTTGCTGCTAAACGTGATGACACAATTTATTTATAAAATTTACGAAACGTTCCCTGAGTACTCCAAAACTAATCGTACTTGTAATTTTAATTTTGCTACAAAAATTATCTTTGTAAACATTAAAACATTTATTTTCAGGTGCATTCCTTCATTATTTAAAATTACATTGACAGATTCCCAGCACTGTTTCTTAAGAGGCTATTTTAGTGGTAAGTTTATTAGAATACATTTCTACCTGTTAGAGCTTTTTTAATTGAAGATGAAATATTTAATTTTACGTAATGCAAATGGGTTATGTTTCCGCTCAAGCACCATTAATTTAAATCGTCTCGTCAGGACTTTCAGTGGCAGTTCTATTTACGAGCAAGAGACATAATTTAATTTCCATTTACATAAATTTTCCATTCTTCTCTAATTTATCAGAACTAATAGTTCATCAACATATAATTTTCCAAATATCCTTTTAAAATAGTGAAAGAGTTATTTTCAGCAACTGATAAATAATTATTTAACATCAGAGTTATAATTCTAATTATTCTCAATTTATTTAGAATAACTGCATTACATTTCAAATTTATTACAAAGTTATCATGTGTAAATTAATTTCGGTTTAAATCACCAGGTTCGAGTTTGTTTTCTGTATTCAAGAATAAAGTTATTTGTGAGGCTCGGATTTACGACCCCGTTTTAAATGAATTAGTGTTTTCATTTTTAGATGTTAATCAGAAAGAGTGTCAAAATTGAACAAAGGATCCCAAATAGTGAATATTAAAAATCCTCCATACCCTCAATATCTGAAGTCAGCACGAACACTTCCACAGAAAAGTGTGTAATAAGAATGAATAAGGAAGTTACAAAATAATATCGATGATGGGCGAGTTCCTCTTACAGATCAACCAGTCTCTTTCCTAATCCAAATAATAACTGAACTGTGGTCAGTGAAGAAAAAATCATTCTCCTGATCGATTACAGTGCATTTAACGTTTCCGTTTCTTTTCTTTTTTACTTCATGTGCATTAATACTGGAAATGAAAGTAACGCAAGGATTTTTTTTTTTTAATTTCTTATTAATTGTTAATAAATTAATAAATCTCTCATTTCACTCAACTAATCAGATTTATGCATTTCTTTTTAAGTTAAAGGGTACTTCAAAACAAAGAAAAACCTCTCTTTTTCCAATGAGTTTGGCTTAAAATATACAGAAAATTACAGTGTTATTGGCGTGAAATCAATTCTCTTTCTGATTGTTTGTTGTACTGGACTTAAGAAGTACAATGAGTTAAGAAGTATTGAAAAACAATTGCATGAACTACATGAGGAATTGCAAAATACAGAAACTGACTAGTGGAGGCGGGAACCTGCTGAGAAAGTAATTCCCCCTTTTGATTTTCTGTTACAGTAGACATGAACAGACACCTGAATCATAATATAGAAAATCCTAATAGAGAGTCTTCTTAATAATACAAAGACCGGAAGATTCATAAAGCATATTATTGAAACTAAAAACGAAAAGTTAGCACTGAATCCTGACTGATCAATTGGACTTAGATCCAGAAAGTTTTGCTCTCTTAGAGGAGTGAAATATTGAAAGATAATTTGTTAAGATCTCTCGCAGATGAATTTTTGATATATCGTCAAAAATTGTATGTGCTGGGAATCAGTCAATCTAATTTTAAATAATGAAGGAATACTCCTGAAAATAAAGGTTTTAATATTTATAAAGATGACGCTGATGAATTTGTGCTGTAATGCCAATGTCAGGGGTAAAACAGGGACTGTTTGGTGAAAAATGGGCCTACAGGGGAAAAGGGAGTTTTGCCTGAAATTGGCCATATTCCCGCCTACTCCATCTTCTTAAATTTAAACATTTATAGATTGAACAGGCAGGTTTTAGATTGTAGTGAATTTCTAAACGATCCTCAGACGTGAAAAATTAAAGTCAGTATAATTCCCAATTTCTTAACGTTTTCATAATTCTCAAAAGCTAACAGTGTTGAATTTTCAATTTTAGATGAAAACACTTTAGGAATGACGAAGGTGCTTTATGGCAGCATAATTTTTTAAAATTATTTAAAATGAGTCTTTATCGTTTACACACAACATTGATCAAGAGGCATGGTCAAAGGCGGGTATATCAGACTATATTCTCGCCCACTAAAACTTTATCTTTTTAATGTAAACAAATGGGTACAGAGTAAAAAATCTTCGTGCACATTTCTTTTTTATAAACCGTCAGTTAAAATAGGAAAGTGAATAAAGTGATTTTCTGAACAGAAATGACCGTGAACAGGGGAAAAGAAAAAAAGGTGACAATAATCTAATTGTCACCTACAAAAAAATTTTCACATTTCTCCAACCTAATCCTATATAAAAATGTTCTAGAAAATGTGTCAATTTTTTTAAAAATCTGTTATTTTGAACAGTATTTATATTTTATAATTAAAATTACTTTTAATGATTAATTATTCAATGTACATAAAGGGGTTTTTAGAGGCGGTTATATCAGAATACACACCCGCCCACTACTACTTGTCGAACATTAATCTTAGCAAGGCCGTACCTAGGGGGGGACCAGGCGTCGTGCCCCCCCCCCTCGAAATTTAAAATTTTGTTAACAAAATAATATTTATTAAGTCTTTTTGTGAAAAATTTGGCCTTTTTCATTGTTTGGTCCCGAGCCCCACCCCCGAAAATGTTTTCTGGGTACGGCCCTGGTACATAGAATTAAAATTGACTTGTCTCTCGGTAGGAAGCTTTAATAAATTTGCTAAAGACCCTCAAGGTGAACAGCGGGAAAACTATTGACTTATTAATTTCTTTAACGTCATTATTTAACAGCAGCATTTTAATATATCTGATTTTTAACATCAGAAAGGAGTTGTATGAGGAGACTAAAAACGATTTCTTTCAAATCACAGGATCCCGAAAAACCTGTATTTATTTTTTATTTAACATAATTTTTTTTTCAGCAAATAATCGAAATAAACTTTGTGAACAATTTTAATTATAATTTTTTTAAATATTAAACATGTGGTTATAAAATAAACATTTTTTGTACATTTTATTCTTATAATTCGTCAATTAAAATCGGCTGGTGGATTAAGTAAATTTCCGAACGACAATCAGAATGAACAAAAAAAAAAAAAAGAGAGAGATGATTTTCTAATTCTTCGAAACTAACAGTGTTCGAATTTTCAATTTTAAATGAGAAAATTATTTTTTAGCATCCATTTTTTAAAATCCCTTTTCATGGTTCTCTTTCACATTCATTATGAGAAAGAGTCTGGTCGGAGGCTGACAGAATGTATCCCCCCTCCTTTGTTTTTTTTAAATTTAAACGTGCGGTTATTAAAATCTCGTCGTAGTTTTTTAAAAGGCCATAAAACGAGGCCGGTCAATTAAGTGAATTATGGAGCATCTATTACTGTAGACAGAAACAGGGCTGCACCCAGAAAAAAATTTCGGAGGGCGTCCAAATAGTGAAAGAGGCAAGTTTCACTATTTGTGAAACTATTTGGCAAGTTTTCCCCAAAAATACTTGATCATTATTATTTTGTTAATAAAATTCTAAATTTCGGGAGGTAGGGGTCCAGTCCCCTGGTTACGTCCCTGGTCGAAAATAAAATTTAATGATACAATATTTTATTATTCAACCCATAAAATTAGCATATTTATCTGACCTTTCTTCAAATATTTCTAGAATCTTCAAATATTTCTAAAAATTTTCTGAGAATTTTTGAAATGTGTAGTTTTCAGCAGCATCCATTTAAAAAAAAAAATTAAAATGATTCTCATATTATTCGATGTGTACAATAAAGGTATAGGTGGAGGCGGATACATACCCGCCCAGTACTGTTTTTGACGTGTCATGAGGACATCTTTTGGCGGCAAATTAGAGTGAGATTTCAGTCCAATATGAACAGCTGAAAGTTACTGACTTATTTTCTTTGTTTAATTTTTCTTCCCTCAAAGACGATTAGTTAGTATTTAACAGTAGCGCTTTAATATTTCTAATTGCTGAAATTTCAATAGCAGAAAAGCGTTACGAGATGCGAGTAAAACTATTTTGTTTAAAATATTCGCCGGGTCCCCAAAACTGCTTTATTTCTTTCTATTTAATTTCATTTTATTTATTTGTTTAAACAGATGCTAGAGCTGTTTGAAATATCTGCCAATAATTTTATAAATAATTTCAAATTTTCGCATTTTTATAGATACATTTTGAAAGACATCCAACCCTCCTTTTTGTTATCTTTATCCATTTTATGCAAGCATTACCCTTCCGTGTTAAATTTTAAAGGTTTTCATTGTATTCGCTTATTACTGAAAAGGGTTCATAAAATTCACCAAATGACCCCAAATGAGTAATCTTATCTCCTTCGGGTAGACAGATTTCAGGAATCAGCACAAACTTTGCCTGCGAGCGAGCGGTTTTTGACTAATCAACGATACATAATAACAAAAAGAAACTAAATTAATGCTTCGATGGTGGATAATTTCTTTATTCATATGAATTAGAAGATGTCTTTTCATTATTAAAGTAATGGCAAAATTTTCTCATTAGGGGTTAAAGGGGGGGGGGGAGAGTCAGTGTTCTGCCAGCTGACATTTCATGCAACATTTTTGTATTATTCTTATACTTTTGTTAAACAATAATTTTCTTTTATTGCTTGCCATGAAGCAATATTAATTGTTTAATTCAAAGTGTATATGTTAACATTTAGTGTTCATTATTTCATGTTGATTTAACTAAAGTTGTAATCCCTTACTCTGAACATATGAGAAAATTGTCCTAATTTAAATTTAAGATTCTAATTTAAGTATTATTGATATTATATCTGTTGTTTTGATGAGGTAATTATTATCACCCTTCCTTCCCTTAAATTACCAGTAAAGAAGTTTACAGGAAAAATTCAGTTACGTATTTTTCAAAGTTAAAAGTTTCCCTCTAGTCAATCCAAATTTTCCCCTGTTATAAAGAATGGAAAAGTCCCGAGATAGTAAAATGTACGCAATGCACTAATATATCCCGTAATACTATACGGTGAGTGATCGACACTGGTTCAAATCACAATTAGAAAATCTGTAAAAAAGGTGTTTTTTACAATAAATGGATAGATGTAAGAAGTTTAATAATAAAAACACCAGAAGACTCATAAAGTTAATTATTAAAGAAAAACGCTGTTGATTAAAGGCTGCACAGTTTCACACAATACTCGCCGTTTAGTCAAGGAACTCCTCCTCTCTGGGAGAGGATACGTGTCTGAGCATGAAATCACTCCTGTTGATAGAGATGGGCGGTTCGACTCATTTTACTGATTCGAATCTCAACTCACTCACTACTTCGATGATTCGAATCTTGAGTCAATAAAACAACTAAAGAAATTTTCCCTCTCTCTGCGCCGAAAGCCGTACTATTTAAACACCCTTCACCCATTCATCGGGTTTCTTCTCCGCTGAGTTCTCGGGCAGCTAGCATCTCTCTCTCCTTGCTCGAGTAAAACTAGTGTTTAAACTGCCCGAAATGAAAATACAGGGGAGCTTTGTATGACCCCCTGGGCCTGTAAGATTAAAAGGTTAAGTTTGGTGTCAAATTATTCGAAATTTTATGAACCGATGGGAGTGTACGTCTAGGGGGGGGGTCGAGAATCAATAAAAACGCGCTCCGATGGATAGTTTCCGAGATATACGTTAATTAATTATGATAATTAGACTAATTAACCATGATTGAGGCTTAAAAGGACTGCAAACATGTAGAAATTGGCTCTGGGATGGTTTCCAGACTTTGGAGATGCCGCCGGAGGAGGCTACTGTTTAAAATGCTCAAATTGAAAATATAGGGGGGCTTCGTATGACCCCCTGGGCCTGTAAGATTAAAAGGTTAAGTTTGGTGTCAAAGCATTCGAAATTTTAAGTATCGGTGGGGTGTTGAGGCTAGGGGAGGTCGAGAATCAATAAAAATGCGCTCCGGTGGATAGTTTCCGAGATATACGTTAATTAATTATGGTAATCAGACTAATAAACCATGGAGCTGTTTTTTCCGCGATCCGGCATCGTCATCAACGGAGAGAAAGCAGTAGCAAAAGCATCACAAGCTGGTATTGATCTCAGGATTTTCTTATCGCCGGCCTCAGAGGCGTAGCCAAGGGGGGGGGGGTTAGGGGGGTCATAAGCCCCCCATGAGGAATTTTTTGCCATACAAAATGTATATTCTTCACTACTTTATCACACACACGTATACATATATATGAGTTGCAGTAGTCATAACCCCCTCCATGAAAAATTTCTGGCTACGCCCCTGGCCGGCCTGTATTTTTGACCTTCATCGAATTCGAGATTTCACTGAAATGAAAATGGGAATATCGGATATTTGATGTTGAAATAAAACCGATATGTCGATATTTATCGATTTTTGGCCCAGTCCTACTGAGGGGCTGCTGCCCCCCCCAAAAAATGGGACCCTTTACTTAGCTTACAATTGAACTTTATCTTTACATTTGATACCCAGCCCACCCAGAACTAAAATCCTGGCTACGCCACTGTCAATAACACTAACTACGCCACTGCTTTAGACCCTATTTTGTATTTCTCTGAATTACGAAAGAAATATATCTTAAACGAAATCTGCAGCAATAAAGCGAAATGTTATTTTGCTTACTACAAAGTCCTTTTGTGAGAGCGCTTAATACCGCCCCGGTATCCTTCATTAAAAGTGACAAGCACAATCCTAACCTTATTTCATTCTATTTCCCTTCACATGAAAACCCGCCACCATGTAAACTTAACGTTCCGTTTTTTTTTTTTTGTTTTTTTTTTTGAGGGTGGGGGCAGGGGGACATATATTGAAGTAGAAAAGGGATGTTTCATCAAATTTTAAACAAATATTAAACCAGCCAGACAAGTTGGAAGGAGGGAGTCCCCCCGAAGGAAAAAGGTTTAAACAACTTTGAGACACCCCCCCACTCTTCCACGAGCATCGGCGTAAACTGGCATGTAATATTTGGATGGGCTGACAAAATGTTTCCGATTGTAGAAAATATCATTATTATAAATAGCTCTGATACTTGAATTTTCTTAATTTTTTTTTCGGGGGGGGGAGTTGACCCCTCTTGCCCTTAGGAAGTGACGCCTATGCCCCCCGCCAAAAGCAAACGATGTTCGACCCACTCCACACCCACAGACAAATAAAACTTTAAATCCGACCACCAACCAAGAAATGAAACACCAAAGATTCGAAAAAAAAAAACTTCAATTAAATGAAACATCCTTTCAACTCTTTTCGACTCTGAGTCGATAGAAGATTCAAAAAAAAAAAAAAAAAAAACTCCAATTAAATGAAACATCCTTTCAACTCTTTTCGACTCCTTTCGACTCTGAGTCGATAGAAGATTCGAAAAACTAACGAATCTCAACGATCGTATACAATCACCGAAACAGAGCGAAACACTGAATCAGTAAAGATTCGTTGCTGCACCAACTCAGTGACCAACTCACCTACACCCACTCATTTGCTGTTTCAAATCATCTATCGACTTAGAGTCGTAAAGAGTCGAAAAGAGTCGTAAAGAGTCGAAAAGAGTTGAAAGAGTAAGGGAAAATCTCTCGGAACGGCAAAGGGAAAATAAGTTTTCCTTCCCTTCGCACTTGGAAAGTATTTCCCCACAGTTGAGGGCTTGTGATTCGAATCAGTAGAGAGTGAGTGTAAAGACTGAGCCACTCAGTACCAAGATTCGAATCACTGATTCGACTCATCGAATCATTGGCCATCTCTACCTGTTGATGAATCATTGAGATTTTTACGGCACGAATACATTACTGAGAAAGATGCAATTTCGAGCGTATCGACTTCCACTCGTAAATGCCAATATGCACCAATGTATTTTATTAACTCTTGTAT
>JAWZYV010003200.1:0-14066 GCA_038373885.1 Cheiracanthium punctorium | reverse complement strand
GAAAGAGAATGTTATGTTGAACAAACAGTGATCAACGTTATTTGCAGTTAGAATGTGATGTGGAAATTAAAGGTGTTTATTGTAAGCATAAAGATACAGATAATCAAAAATTGATCTGTATATTCAACTCATAGCAAGATTAAGCATATTCTTGGGAGTATTAAAAGAATTTTTAATCAATAAACCAGTGAATCCAAAAAAAAAAATGTATGCAAACAAACTTGCTTAACAGTTTTCAAGCGACCAGAAATTCACTAAAGTAAAATGTTAAATAAAATATTAAGTTCATAAAGTTGAGTGATGGTCATCTTGGATATCCAAGCAATCAAGAACTGCAAATGCCAGCTGGAACAGTTGGCATTGCGTTGTGCGAATGTTGGATTTCCAAAATGTATTTTGCAGCTTTAGGTGAAGGCTTAATTTCTTATGTATGTTCGTCAACGGCGGGCACTATACCTTCATAGGCATTGTCTCCTACTAGGTCAGAAGTACTGATCATTTTATAATGCAGGCATCTAATATATGGACCGACGTTTCCTCCTATGAAGGGGCGGACGAAATGACAACAAACGCCCTGCCGAACACGGACCCAAGGTGGGTTGAAACGGTTTTGTTGCCATTACACAACCAAGGCCATTATGAAGTAAAAGAGAATGTTATGTTCAATATGTAAAGTAGTTTGATATTGACCCATGCTCCCAATAGGGAACAACACAGTGAAAATTGCATAGAATTTTTTGTATCCATTCAAATGACTAAAACCCTTTAACTAAGCATTAGAAGACAAAACATGAAAAAATAAAATTAAATTAACATATGGCTGGATCTGAATAAAGTCTGTAAAAGATTAATCGCACTGGTTTTGCTTAGCCTGTAAAACTACTTTTACCTTTATGAGACATTTTAAATAGTGAAAAGAATCTTAACTGTACTATATTTTTTTTGATGGCACTACAATTTTGATTATGCCTGTAAAACTACTTTTTCCTTTATAAGACATTTTAAGCAGTGAAAGAAAGAAAAAAAAAACTCAGTATTTTCTACAATATGTTATAAATGGCATTACAGTTCCGAATATGCCTTTGAAACTATTTTAACCTTTATGGGATAATGTCGGACATATACAAGGAGGGAGGGGAAGGGGGTCTGGACACCACGCTTAGTCTACGCACAAATGCTATAATTAAATCCAAGTATTCACCTTTTCAATTCATTGCTCAAAATAGTTTACGGGGAAAAAGTTTTAAATGTGTATATAAATTCTGAAAACTTTATAGTAAAATGTTTAAAAATTATATTAATGTTTTAATTTTTATTATTATATGCCTAGGAAATACTATTAACTAGAAAAGAATTAAAAAATTTATAGTACTTTGAAAATTTTTATAAAATAATTTTAATAAAATTTACTGTCAGTCGAATTTTATAGTAGGAATGCACCCCTCCCCCTCGCCCCTTAGAGCCCCTCTCTTGAGAAAACTGTACCTACGCCCGTGATGAGTTCCTTTAAGAACCTTAATTTTACAAAATTTCCTAACGGAAGTATTGCTTAACCCTTTGAGGCGCAACCCTTTCCCAATGCTGAAAAAAGGGCAGCCGTTGCCATCGCTCGACTTAACTACCAGCAAGATGGCGTACGATCGAAACGTTCATCGCGTGCCACAGATCGAGAGACCCTTTTTTGACGCAGCTGGCTGTGCGCGAGCACAACCGGCTGTCTTGCTGGTAGTTAAGGCTGGTAGGGCTTAAGGCAAGGTAGTTAGGCTGTCTTGCTGGTAGTTAAGTGGAGCGATGGCAACGGCTGCCCTTTTTTCAGCATTGGGCAATCGATCCAGTTGTTTTCGCATTCTTCCATTTTCCAGCAGATGCTAGTGCGGTTAAAAATAATCGTGACCATTTTTTTACGCGAAAGGACGTGCTAAACAGTAAAGGATTCTCGTGGAGCTATGTCACCCGCAACTATTTTTATAGAAATCTATTCTTTGCGACTGGCAACAGTCAAAACATCAGAGTTTGGTGATCCCAGAGCGGGACGCCTGCGCGTTAAAGGGTTAAGCCTGTAGAAAGAACTTCATGGTATTTCCTGACGTGTTGTGAATGGCACGGCAGTCTGACTTTGCCTGTAAAACCACTTTTACCTTTGTGAGATCCTACAAGCAGTGAAAAGAATCATAATTTCATGATATTTTTTTGCGATTTCTAATTATTTTGAACACAAACGTGGGTTTAAATTGCTAAGATTGTCATGAATTTTAAAGAAAATTGTGTAATTCCTTTGTCTGGGCGTAACTCTCAATAAAAACCAGTATTTTTTAACGTTATTGGTTTAGTGTTAACGCATAGTTTTAAGCTTTTTAAAAAGGTATATTAGCAATTTTAGATTCGGAATAGGTAGGTATGACTCGGTTTGGACTCTGATATTTATTCACAAGTATGATTTAAAAATGTTACCTTGTTTGAATAATCGCTGTTTCATAACTTAAAGTTACTGCTTTACGTTGTAGTATTTCAACGTAGCAATAAAAATATTCAGACGAAAAAACAAGTTCGTTTTTGACTATCGAAAAAAAGAAAAAGAAAGATAGAAAAATATACTGTATCCTGTTTCGCTAAAATTCAGTTTCGTAATAAAAATATTTATTCGAAAACAGCAAAAAAGTCTGTAAAAAATAAATACTGAAAGTAATAGTTTTGTTTCACGTCATTATTTTTAATTTTTTACGGGATTTATTTATTTAATTAAATCAATAACTCTGAGGCCCTAAGTTATAACACTTAACTTTTTGTGTGGTACAATCTTCATTTTTTTCAATAAAATTATTAATTATATGAAAAACATAATTTATTTTCTTCCGAAAAATATGTACTTCGTATCTAATACTACTTATTTTTCATTATTTAAATTATAATTTCATTTAAAAAAAAACTACGTGTCTTTCTAATTAAAGTTTACTTATTTCGTTATTGTAGTTAGCTTTGTAAAACTATACAGGACTGTTACATATATTAAAAATAGTCATTTCAAAAAGCAAAAATCATAATATATCTTTCTTTTGATTTAATGCAAAGCGCCACCTAGTGAACATTTATTGAACTAGACTTTTAAAACGTCCTTGACCGCATCTGGTGTATCGTTTATGCATCAAAGTTGATGGCAATTTGTCTGGTTAAACTTACAGCTACAAGAGAATTATTTATAGAGGACGTTTAACCGCCCGGTTATAACGTAATTATTCTTTATGAGGGATTTTAAACGAGTTTCTTTGAATCTTCATGCAAATTATTACTATGCATTGCTTTTTTGCATCCCTGTAAATCATATTTAATTTTACAATATTCTTAAAGCAGAGAATTCTAGACTATTTTAGTTGTTGGACAAAATCAAATGTGTGAACTATATTTTACTAAAAATATTTCTTTAAGATAAAGTCGTGACTGTTTACATAAAATACAATTTAAGTTCGCCATATCTAATCTTAGCAATACCTACTAGATATAGAACTGAAGCATTTACGTTACTCAAAACAGAAGCATTTACGTCATGGCTAGATCTTCAAAGGTGACGTCATCACTGTGTTACTTTCACATAGTGAAACTATTTAAAATTTCTATTTAATTATACAAATTTCATAAAATAACTTAAGTTGAAAATAAAATTAAAAAAAAACTTTCTAATAAAATATAATTTATTATGATCTACTTCTATAGCAAATTAATGAATTTGTGATTGTTAAACTTTCCTATTTGTTGTAAAATTACGTTTTCTATCTTAAATCATTAAAATGTTTTATGCGGGAGTCAGTTCACCACAAACTTATTATGAAACTGAATATTTTATTTTGTGAAAATAAATGTGTGATGACGTCATATTAGTGGATCTAGTGACGAAGTAAAAGTTGCCTAAGTGGTGTTTATTCATGTTTGCATTCAAAATCGGGGCGAACATTTTCAACATTTTCTGTAAGAAATGATAATGCAAAAAATCCGAATTAAATTGTGTTTTTCAAAAATAAAATTGTCGCAGGATTAAGTGACATTCTGAGTCTCCATCTCTGTTTTACCTCACAAATAAAGTTGTAACAGTCCAACAGAGTGTTGTAAATATTCTCCCATACTTAAATAAGTTTCAAACAACCATACATCAGTGTTATATTTGTTGCAAGATCCGTCAGATTTAAGGGTAGTAAGCAAAACCAAGGGGTACTCTTTTAAATTGATCACACTATATAAACATTCAATTTCATGTTCAAATGACGGTGCAAATAAATATGTGTTTATTTTAATGGATTTTTTAATCCCTTCTTTAATTATTTGTTTCCATTTTTCAGATAATTCAACTAAGCTTCGGAGATTATCACACAGGAATATAAATTGTCGTCTCAGGTAAGAAATGTCTTATTGTTCATGAATAAACAACACAATCTATTTATTCCATAAGATCATCTATCAAAATTTCCATGAGATCATCTATCTGATTTTTGAAGGAAGCTTTTTCACTTAATAATTAGGTTTAAATTTTAATAGTTTATTACCTTATGATTAAATGCTTCCTGTCACTTATTTTTATATAGATATTCATTGCATCATTGCTAATTATTTCTCACACATATCATCAATTTGTTGTATCAGTAAGTAAACTTTAGCTCTGACCCTAAAATGTCGTTAGATGGTAGCCTCAACTTCTTACACCACGTGTCGACGAAATTAATTATTTTTCCTAACAACATTCAAAATCGAGATTTTCGTTGCACTTATACAGCCATTAGAATTTTCCTCCGCTCGTGGAATGATCTTTAATATCCACCCCACACCCTGCATCGACTTTTTTTTAAAGAAATATTTCTGTTAAACGGTGACTTATTCTAATGAAAACTCACACTTCATGCGTTTGACAGATTGCTTATGACATATTGGGGTGCTCCGAACGTGCTATTGTCAGGAGTAGTTCATTAAGTCTGTTTATTCTTCACATTTTTAGTGAGTTGGAGATGCAATCTATTTTTGTCTGAAATAGGATAGACCACCTATAACACGGTTGATACTTTCCGTGTTACATAAATCCAATTATATGAATCCTTGTTGTTGATCAGCATCAGAAGTATTAACAAGTAATACAGAAACATACGTCTCATTCTTTCACCGGGTTGTACTAGTCTCTTTTTTCTAACATGTTATGGGAAAAAGATCACAATTTTTCCGCCATGTTATAACGAGTCTTAACGATATTGCGTTAATGAAAGGTCTGCTGCACTCATATTCAAAATTAAAGTCACTAGCACTAATAAGAAATAACTGAAGAATTAAGCATTTATTCCAACAAATTCGTCACAGAAAAATACGTATTATTACGTGCGAAAGCGTATAGAAAATTAGATACACCCTAAAAATAGATAAATTAATACATCTGGTGTCCATAACCTTTTAGAAATGTTAGCAGAGTTATGGCACAAGCATAGTAAGCTTTTAAGCTTTTGTAAGGAATTTTAACATAACATTTACTTTATTAAATTAGAACGAAAGAAAGAGGCACATCACATAATAAGGTAACATGAGAAAGGAAAAAGTTTAGAAGAAGTAAAAAGAATGCACGCACGACTACAGCTACAGTTAAGTAGATAAATGTTTATTGAGGGATACAGAATTCAGGAGGATAAGACATTGCACAATAAAAAAAAAATAAACAATTCAATACTCAACGATTTTCTTAATCTGTTGAAATTTTTATGATTGTAACCTATTTATAGAAAAATACATATGATGAATATTCTATATTGTAACAATAGATTAAAGCTGTTGTGAACTAATAGTATTTAAATATACACTCATGTCCATAAATTAAGGATAATGAAGTTCAGGCAAAGAAAGAGAAAGAAGCAAAACAAATTTGACTTATTTGTAAAGTCTATTTATTAAAGAAAAAGTAAACAGCAAAAAAGATGCTATATGTTTGACATAATTAATAAAAATTGCAAGTTTTACTCCCTTGACCAAATTTCAAAAAAGAACCTATTTACAAAAAACAGTATAACATGGTTAGTAGGATGGTTAATACGGAGTATGTCTCCCGGACGATGCAATACAGGCCTGACAACGCCTAGGCATGCTGAGTATCAAATGATCAATCTGATCTTGGGGAATATTACACCACTCATCAAGCAATGCACTCCGAAGTTCCGGTAGATAGGTGGGAGGGGGTTGACGGGCTGCAATTCGTCGGCCAAGCATATCCCACACATGCTGTATTGGATTCAAGTCCGGTGAGTATTCTGGCCAATGCATACGGGTGATATCCTCCGATTGAAGGCATTCGTCTACAATGTTTGCACGGTGAGGACGGGCGTTGTCATCCATAAACACAAATTCAGCACCCATGGCGCCCCGAAACAAACGTACATGTTGTTCCAGAATGACATCCCGATAGATGTGGCCTGTCATCGTTACACTCTGAACATGCAGGTCAGTTCTGTAACCAAGAATAATTCCTCCCCAAACGAGCCATCCTGCACCACCGTAACGGTGTCTTTCAATGGTGTTCTCTTGGTGGTACCGGGTACCTGGCGCTCTCCAGATGAATGTCCGGCGAGAATCAGACTCCAAACTAAACCTGGACTCGTCGGAAAACATCACACAAGACCACTTTTGCGGTGTCCACAATGCATGCTCTCTACTCCAGGTTAATCGCAGGCGACAGTGAGTTGCGGTAAGTGGAACACATCTGACAGGCCTACGAGCATATAGACCAATGTGCCCTAAGCGTCTGTACACGGTCTGCCTTGAAACTGTCGTACTAGTAGCTGAAGAGAGCTGACGAGACAGGTCTGATGCTGTACTCCGTCTGTTTCTTTTGGCAGTAACTGCCAAATAGCGGTCCTCATTCGACGTTGTAACTCGGGGGCGACCTGTGCTGTAACGTCTACTCACATTACCATCATCTTGGAATCGTTGCCAAAGCCTGGAGATCACACTCTGGGCGATTCCAAGTTCCTCGGATACTTCCAGCTGGGTACGTCCACATTCCAGTCGTCCGATAATTCTGCCACGTAAAACATCATCCAAATGCCTCCTTTGTGCCATAACTATGCGGTTTTTGCACTGAAAGGCTTTCACAGCGCTTGTGAACAATTTTACTTCTTTGCCACCATTACTTATATACCCCTCTCTTACACTCTCGTCATTGTGACGTACCATCCACGCCATCTGGTGGTTTCCTGTAATTTGCATATTCTTCTTCAAGATGTGGGTGATCATTCCACAGGTGAAATTTTTATTTTAGAGATCAATTTCTGTGTGATTCTGAATTATCCTTAATTTATGGACATGAGTGTATGGAAAATACTAAATATATATGTATGAAATGACATAGTCATTAAAAAGATAATTTACGCGAAACACATCGATTGCAAAACGCTTTCGAACACAACAATATTTTTGCGGCAAATTTAACGGTGTATTGTCCTCAAATCTATAGCTGACCCATACCTAGACTATACGAGACTATACCCCATACGAGACTAGCTGCCCCATACCTTATTATTCTTTACTAGCTGAAGGACCCGTCCTCGACGGGTTAGTGAATGCAAATTTCCAAAAAAGCAAGATCTTTCGTCAGCATTGTATGAGTACACAGAATGGATGTAGTATGTTGCCAAGTAAAGAAAGCGAAGTTATAATTTTTAGTATTGTTAAAATATTACGGTTTAGAGACTAACTAAGTAATATCATTTCATTCGCATTAGTCGTAATTATGTGATGCGCGAACGAATATTTACGCATATTGAAATAATTTTCGCAAAATCTAAAAATTCAATCAACATTTTTGAAAAAATGGAAGCCTAGAATTTAAGTTGGAGTGACAACCTATCCTGTCAACCAAATTCGTTTCATTCCCTGCAATCTTTATTTCGTGAGGCTGGGAACAAATTTCAGCATTTTAAAACGATTTTCAGAAAAATCTCAAAATGTAATCAAAATATTTTAAAAATTCAACGCCTATAAATTAAGATTAGCAACTACCTATCATATCACTAAATTTCGTATCATTCGTATTAGTCGTTATTACGTGATGTTTGAAGAAATATAACGTATTTTGAGAGAATTTCACAAAATCTCAAAATCTAATAAAAATGTTTAAAAAATTGGACTCCTATAGTTTATGTTGAGCAACCATCTATGTGTGACCAAATTTCATATCATTCGCTTTAGTCGTTATTACGTAATGCGGGAACACAAGATTCACTCAGTTTTAAACGATTTTCCACAAAATCTCGAAATCTGATCGATTTTTTTTTATTAGATGCTTATAGTTTAAGTTGAGTGACCACCTATCATGACACCCAATTTCATATCATTCACTTCAGATCGTTTTTGCGTGATGCTTGAGCACAAATTTACGCAGTTTGAAACGATTTTCGCAAAATGGGAAAATCCAATCAAGATTTTTTAAAATTCGACGCCTATGTTTAAGTTGAGTGACCACCTATCATGACACCAATTTCATATCATTCGCTACAGTCGTTTTTACGTGATGCTTGAACACAAATTTACGCAGTTTGAAACGATTTTCTCAAAATCTCAAAATCCAATGAGGATTTTTTAAAAATTCGACGCCTATGTTTTTAAGTTGAGGGACCACCTATCAAGACACCCAATTTCATATCATTCGCTTAGTCGTTTTTGACGTGATGCTTGAACACAAATTTACCGCAGTTTGAAAGGATTTTCGCAAAATCTCAAACTGCAATCAAGATTTTTTTAAAATTGGAGTCCTATGTTTTAAGTTGAGTGAATACCTATCATGACACCCAATTTCATATCATTCGCGTCAGTCGTTTTTTGCGTGATGCTTGAACACAAATTTACGCACAGTTTTGAAACGATTTTCGCGAAAATCGGAAACTCTAATCAGAGATTTTTTTAAACAAATTCGACGCCTATGTTTTAAGTTGAGTGACCACCTATCACTGACACAAAATTTCATATCATTCGCTTCTAGTCGTTTTTACGTGATGCTTAAAACAAAACCAAGCCGTCACGGACAGAATGACAGAAGGACAGAATGACAAATGACAGACAGACAAACTTTTTTTTTTGAGGGTCGCATCGAATCCCGGGTGCTTGAAACGGATAAAAAGTTCCGTAAAATTTTTGAATTCCAAGAAATGTACACACAAAAGTTCAATTTTTATTTATATAGATAACTCAGTGCAGTGTTGACTCAATTCCTGGGCTCATTTCAATCAAAATCATGTTCATTTGTTTTAACACTATCTTTTAAAATTTATTTAGGATAGGGTTGCTATACATTTCGTGTGCTATCATAAAAGATGATGTTGGAGCAGCAAATAGCTAAAATGTGCTTTAGCACAATGCAGGGTGACAATTTTTCAGTGGTGGATGAATGCGCCAAGTATCGTATATTCGATATTTTAAAGCTGTGAAAAAGTCGATAGAGCTTGCGTTTTTTGTGTACCTAATATTATTTTGCAATCAAGCTACTGTGTGGCATGTGCTTGCTCTATTTGAAGTCATTGAAATGTTAAATTTTATTCGCATACGCGCTATTGTTATTGCACTCATGCTTACATCTTGCTGTTGCCGTTCGCAGAATGGATATATCGTCGATTCTGGTACCGCATAACGTTTGCGCATTTTATAAATAGCTTTTGAAAACCCTGCTCTGAAAAAAATATGCCACACACATCTAAAAAATAATTGGTTGTTACTAGAATTTATGAGTCGATGTACTCCCTATAAATACTAGATGTACTCCCTATAAATACCTCTGTAATCTGGTGCTTGTATTCAAACGAATATATCTTTCAATTGCTGCGTACGCCATCTGGTAGACTCCCAAATTGTCATTCTAGTACTCCAAAAATCGATCATTTCTCGTTACACAAACTAGTCATTCTGTTGTGATTAGCCAGAATACTACGAACTAGAAATTCTTGACTACTTTGTCTTTACCAGATGTGTGTGTATCCTCTACGCAGTATCTATCCTTCTAGTTTCGGTACTCAGAAAACAGCCGTCTATTCGTTCTAGATAAGAGCGGTCTTTTTTTTTTTTCGTGTGTATGTCTCCATTTAGAGAGACCCTGCAAAGAACTCGAAATACAGCCAATTATCTTCGCTAGGGATTTATGCCGATGGGAGGGGTCCAACGTGGGGGGTCTTCCGAAGGATTCCTAACCCATATTTATGCAAAGTATTTGAGAACACCTCTGAGAACTCGGAACAGCTAGGTCGACTGGCTTTGTTTGAATCTGTCACTTCCCGGTTCCTCGTTCAGAGCGCTATGCGCTTGACCACTGGTGAGGGCCTCCTTATTACTGATCATACTTAATTTTTCTCATGTTCTTGCCTCCCGATAATCGAATTTATACTCCTAAACCTGAAAAGTTTTTTCCATGTTTCCGCTGACAAAGAAACTGTTATCCTTCACACAATTATGCGGAAGTAAGGTCAGGGGCCATTCAGGAACTTGGAAAAAATTGATATGAAAAGGGTTTTTTCAGCTTTACCATCGGCAAATCTTATTGCAAGAATGAGGTTTAGGAGTATAAATTCGATTATCGGGAGCCAAGAACATGAGAAAAATTAAGTATGATCAGTAATAAGGAGGCCCTCACCAGTGGTCAAGCGCATAGCGCTCTGAACGAGGAACCGGGAAGTGACAGATTCAAACAAAGCCAGTCGACCTAGCTGTTCCGAGTTCTCAGAGGTGTTCTCAAATACTTTGCATAAATATGGGTTAGGAATCCTTCGGAAGACCCCCCACGTTGGACCCCTCCCATCGGCATAAATCCCTAGCGAAGATAATTGGCTGTATTTCGACAAACAAACTGTAATGAAAAGACGATGATTATCCAAGGCACCGATGATAGGCAAGGTAGCGAGGTACCCAATTAAAGGTTTCTACTAGGGAAAGGAATTATTAAATTTATGAGATACCATTCTTCCAAACAAAATATTAAAATTTCCAAAATATATGAATCACCAACAAGATTACGGAATTAGACCACCATAAAATTATTTACCTCAAATTTTATATGAAATTTTAGATTTCTGGATGCGCAAACATGTACCCGTTCTTAATATTCTTGTTCATGTAATGCAGACCTTGGCTTCTTTAACCAGGTTTGCGGTTCTAAATGTTGTTTCTGCGCCATATCACTAGCAAAGACAGTGTCAGTATTGGAACTTCAAATGAGACCTAGTGCAAACTAATACATGACTTGTTGAAACACCAAATGTTAATAGACATTACCGTCAGCATATTCAACATATTTTTTCTTATAATCCTTTAAAAAAAAAAAGCTAAAAGTATATGTTGCTTCTTCTTTTTTCTGTACCTTCTGTCTGCTCTGTAACTGCCTTAATTAACACAAAGAAATTTAGTAAAAAGTTAAAGCATAGCATAAGAGATTCTTTTACAGCAAGAAACAAAAGTATTTCAGTGCGTGGTAATCTATACAGATTCAAGGTTTAACGTGCATTTTAGTTATTTTAAACTATTTGATCCATTTATTACAGCGCGTCAAATCAATTTTCATCTCTCGTCATAATATACGCTACTAAATTATTTCCTGAGCATGATGTCCGGGTCATTTATCGTCCAATACAAGGGATATCGGAGCTGTCTTATCATCATCTATTTTTCGGCATATATTGATCGATTTCCCTTATTGCATTCTTGTCGGTTTTGTGCAAGTGAAAATCGTTCGTTCAAACTGGAGATAGGGTCTCCGTAACTGGTGCAAAGTTCAAGAGGTAAAGTCTCAAAATTCGTTTTTGCTCCTTACCTCAAAATTTTATGGACTGAACTGACGGGGAGATGCTCTAATTTGTAAAGCAAAATAGAAAGTATATGGCTACAGGTCGCTGTTTTAAAAAAAAAAGGGGGGGGGGGTCTCAAAAAATTAGATAACGGATGTTTGCTAAATACAGAAGAGTTTTGAATTACGCCGGAGTTGCGTTCTAAGACCCAGGCTGTAAGGGAAAAATTCACGTTGTGAAATAGGGTATGCATTTGAAAAAGATCGCTAACTATTATTAGCATTTATCACATAAACTAATGAATAAAGTCAGGTTTAGACTGTGATGGTTTGAATGCTTCAGCTTTCGGCAATGTTACGAGGGATGAAATACCGTTCGCTGATTGGATCTCCTCTTCAGTAGCCAATCAGAAAGACGATACCTAGCCCTCACACCCAACAGTTCAAATTGCGCTTCTTACTGTTGGTGAAAAATCTGGGGTTGCTGTCAAGAAGTCCGCGTTAGCTCTGTGATACGTTACGCGTGAAAAACTCGCACAATAACGCATTCCCGTAAGATTGATCGCATTATAATGCGAGTACACATAGAATTATTAATCTTGTGTGAAAAGAATATCATTAAACCTTCTGAATGCGACTTGCTTCCATTTCCAGTTTGCTATGAGAGTAAGGATTTTATGTGAAAGTAAAGGGCTCCCAAGAATGATAAAGTGATAATTTTGTTCTTACAATACCCACAAAGGAATAGTGGGTGTAAGAGTTAGCGTCAGTGTTAGGCAACACAGCTGTACAGTGATACTTCTCGGGAGCGTAAACGCTCCTTTCCGAGAAAAATAGGTTGGTAAGAGAGGTGGTCGCTGAAAGAAGTATAAATATTTGGTATTTGAGGAGGCGGATAAGCTCAACAATGTTTGAGCTGTTATTTATGAAATTACGTACTAGTATATAAGTAATTATACAAACATATATATTTAAATTTTAAGAAAATATTTAGAAATTTCGGATCGTTTCCTTATTTTTACTCTCTGCGAGAGCACTTTTCTAATAACTTTATATTTTGCATCGGACAAAAGAGCATTTATCCTAGGATTCCTCATGCATTCTGAATTTGCCATTCTAAAATGTATTTGATTTAAAATTTGCATTTTTACTTTTCCTGCAGACGAACGAAACCGACATCTTCCTCTCCGAAATTCTATTATCGTGTAACTAGACCCCATCAATGCGCTTTCTCCAACGGCAAAAAGTTTCGTTTCTTAAACATTTGTTTTCTCTCTTTAATGTATAAGTTCAGGCATGTACGTGTACCTGCACCTGTTGTCGATTTACAGCAGAGCGACTGGTTTGGAGTATTGTTGCCAATACCTATTGGTTTTTGTTCACTTCTGGAAAAATACTAGGAATTTTCGGACAGGGAACTGGACCGGTCGCTTGTAGAGGGTTGTTTGGTCTCTTCTAGAGGCTACTTTTACATTAAGTAGATAGAGTAAAAAATTGCCGCCCTTAAAAATTAATCGTTGCGGGTGAGGATCGCTCATAGAAGTTTCACTGTAGTAACATGCGAGAAACAACATCGGCTAGGTAGGTCGAGTTGGTAATTACGATCCGTTTTTCTCTTCTAGTGTTTCAGGAACTGTTCGATGCGAAACGTCTCCGCTCTAGTAAGCACGACTGGATGTAGGAACTGACGCAAGACGTCAACCTTCATTTAATGGCCCGCGGACATGGATGAAATGTTCTAATTTATAAAACAAAAATAGAATGCGTGGTTGCCAGGTCTCTGGTGAAAGAAAAAAAAATCCTCATAAAATTAGACAATGGATGTTCATGAAATATTGTGGAGTCTTGATTTAACACAAAATGCGTTAAAAGACCCTTCGCGTAAATGAAATTTCCGCGTTGAAATAGGTATAGATACGACTCTTTGAAACACACACACAGATACTTTAAAAACTTATAACACCTCAAATCGTTTTGAACCTTTCCTTAACTTTTTATTTCTCAACGGGCACTTGCCAATTTGGCATTGTCCACTACTACTGCCGAAGGTATTATGGCCATTTTATTATGATTGCCCCCAGTAGGTGGCCAGCGTTGCCCTCTATGAAGTGACGGACTATTTAACATCTATGCCCAAGCCGCGATTCGAACCTCGACCCAAGGCGTATAGAATTCTTCTTAGGCTACTACATCACCTGGACGGCCCATTCCATATCTATACCGGG
Source organism: Cheiracanthium punctorium (assembly GCA_038373885.1). Classification (NCBI taxonomy): domain Eukaryota; kingdom Metazoa; phylum Arthropoda; class Arachnida; order Araneae; family Cheiracanthiidae; genus Cheiracanthium; species Cheiracanthium punctorium. The sequence goes on along the minus strand of JAWZYV010003200.1, from coordinate 65 downwards.
TAACTCAAAATACATGGATATTTCTTAAGCAGTTGGTGATCCAAACATACTTCCAATTAGAAAAG
>JAWZYV010003199.1:0-13448 GCA_038373885.1 Cheiracanthium punctorium | reverse complement strand
ATAGTTAAACTATTTTTATCCTGCGTACCATTTTCGTTACCAAAGTATTCCATTTCTCTTTGCATCTTGATTAAACAAGCATTTTCATTGCGCTTAAAACATCCCTTTTTGTATGGTGTGGTATGAAAGTTGTTTCTTAGGGTATAACGTTTTCTTTAGGAGGAAATCACACACTGAAACTTTTGCCCTGGGACCCCGTTTCTGTAAATCGGTCCCTGCTTACATATCCTCCTCATCGTGCATTTCCAGGCATACCCCGTAGCGGCCTCCTTTGGTGATGAGTTCTACCTCAATTTTATTGAGATTATCACTCACAAAAGCCTTCAGCAGTGTCCACAAGAACAATCGATATTGAGACATGAAGGATTCTGTTAGAGCGATAGCCATATTGCAAAACCAATCCATTGGTTCGGTAAGATTAGGTTAACATATCGTACATAATCGACTGGTGCTCCAGCGGAAGTTTAGTGGAACGTAGTTCAGCACATCTGTAAAACCCGTTGCAAAAGATTTACATTTTTTTTCCCGTAGAGGTGTTCTGCCGGAAGATATAGCCCGAGTAGGTGGCTGCCGATTAGTTACTCGACCGTTGATAGAAAAGCATCAATCACATATGCTACTAAAATTGCCTTGTAATTTAATCATTTCTGTTTCGTGATATCGCCTTTAGTGCCCTCTAGCAGCTTGGCATTAAAGCCGACCATACGTTCTTTGATGAATACTGTTTGTTTAGATGTGTACTATCACTTCTCAAAGTTTCGCTAAACTTTTATGGAGCACTGCGTATATATATCTATTGATACATATTTAATATAATCTATTATTAATGTATATTAATATGTATGTCTTAACATAGGGTGCAAAACATTTTTTATGACAAAATCGCCTCAATATACAGCATTTAATGCAAGCAAAAAAAAAGCCAAATATTTTCTGCTATTTTCACATAACTTTATTCGACCGTATCACATAAATTGACCAACTGTTAATAAGATACATTTTACTGAGCATTTTTATATTAATTTGATGTAATCCAAGAAAATAAAGCAAATATATCAGGGGAATACAAGAATTGAACAAAAGAGAAATCAATTCTACTTCTATATAGTCTTCTATATAGTCATATAAATTTTATTTATATTCCAGATTGCATCTATTATTTTTATTATTAAAACCTTCTCTAAAAATTGAATATAACGGTAGTAGTAATAAAATCTTCAACGAAAGCAGTATTCTAAGAACTCATTGGTATTGTAATTTAAATAAAACTTGATTAAAAAAATATCGATTGCGATACGTTATCATAGAAAAAAATAAATTTCAGTAGTTTTTTCCCCACTTCATAGTTGGCAATAGCATGATATCTACTGCAGTGTCTTGAGTAAATGTGTTACATTTGCTTAGTTTGTGATAGGCATTATTGGAAAATGTAAAAACAACAAAAATATTTTTAAATTTCTACCTGGATTTTTTTTTGTTAGTGTGTGTGATTTTTATTACAGGTAACGCATTCGTTTTGAAGATTTAAAATGATGAACTTCCAATTTTAAATTAAGAATATAATTTAATACATTCAGTTTTATGAACAGAGTTATATATATACGTTGTATACAAAAAAGATTAGTCATGTAAATATAAAAATACTCTGTTACATGTTACTTTAATAATACAGAATTGAGAATTGAAAATTAACTAACATAGTTAAACTATTTTTATCCTGCGTACCATTTTCGTTACCAAAGTATTCCATTTCTCTTTGCATCTTGATTAAACAAGCATTTTCATTGCGCTTAAAACATCCCTTTTTGTATGGTGTGGTATGAAAGTTGTTTCTTAGGGTATAACGTTTTCTTTAGGAGGAAGTCACACACTGAAACTTTTGCCCTGGGACCCCGTTTCTGTAAATCGGTCCCTGCTTACATATCCTCCTTATCGTGCATTTCCAGGCATACCCCGTAGCGGCCTCCTTTGGTGATGAGTTCTACCTCAATTTTATTGAGATTATCACTCACAAAAGCCTTCAGCAGTGTCCACAAGAACAATCGATATTGAGACATGAAGGATTCTGTTAGAGCGATAGCCATATTGCAAAACCAATCCATTGGTTCGGTAAGATTAGGTTAACATATCGTACATAATCGACTGGTGCTCCAGCGGAAGTTTAGTGGAACGTAGTTCAGCACATCTGTAAAACCCGTTGCAAAAGATTTACATTTTTTTTCCCGTAGAGGTGTTCTGCCGGAAGATATAGCCCGAGTAGGTGGCTGCCGATTAGTTACTCGACCGTTGATAGAAAAGCATCAATCACATATGCTACTAAAATTGCCTTGTAATTTAATCATTTCTGTTTCGTGATATCGCCTTTAGTGCCCTCTAGCAGCTTGGCATTAAAGCCGACCATACGTTCTTTGATGAATACTGTTTGTTTGATGTGTACTATCACTTCTCAAAGTTTCGCTAAACTTTTATGGAGCACTGCGTATATATATATCTATTGATACATATTTAATATAATCTATTATTAATGTATATTAATATGTATGTCTTAACATAGGGTGCAAAACATTTTTTATGACAAAATCGCCTCAATATACAGCATTTAATGCAAGCAAAAAAAAAGCCAAATATTTTCTGCTATTTTCACATAACTTTATTCGACCGTATCACATAAATTGACCAACTGTTAATAAGATACATTTTACTGAGCATTTTTATATTAATTTGATGTAATCCAAGAAAATAAAGCAAATATATCAGGGGAATACAAGAATTGAACAAAAGAGAAATCAATTCTACTTCTATATAGTCTTCTATATAGTCATATAAATTTTATTTATATTCCAGATTGCATCTATTATTTTTATTATTAAAACCTTCTCTAAAAATTGAATATAACGGTAGTAGTAATAAAATCTTCAACGAAAGCAGTATTCTAAGAACTCATTGGTATTGTAATTTAAATAAAACTTGATTAAAAAAATATCGATTGCGATACGTTATCATAGAAAAAAATAAATTTCAGTAGTTTTTTCCCCACTTCATAGTTGGCAATAGCATGATATCTACTGCAGTGTCTTGAGTAAATGTGTTACATTTGCTTAGTTTGTGATAGGCATTATTGGAAAATGTAAAAACAACAAAAATATTTTTAAATTTCTACCTGGATTTTTTTTTGTTAGTGTGTGTGATTTTTATTACAGGTAACGCATTCGTTTTGAAGATTTAAAATGATGAACTTCCAATTTTAAATTAAGAATATAATTTAATACATTCAGTTTTATGAACAGAGTTATATATATACGTTGTATACAAAAAAGATTAGTCATGTAAATATAAAAATACTCTGTTACATGTTACTTTAATAATACAGAATTGAGAATTGAAAATTAACTAACATAGTTAAACTATTTTTATCCTGCGTACCATTTTCGTTACCAAAGTATTCCATTTCTCTTTGCATCTTGATTAAACAAGCATTTTCATTGCGCTTAAAACATCCCTTTTTGTATGGTGTGGTATGAAAGTTGTTTCTTAGGGTATAACGTTTTCTTTAGGAGGAAGTCACACACTGAAACTTTTGCCCTGGGACCCCGTTTCTGTAAATCGGTCCCTGCTTACATATCCTCCTTATCGTGCATTTCCAGGCATACCCCGTAGCGGCCTCCTTTGGTGATGAGTTCTATCAATTTTATTGAGATTATCACTCACAAAAGCCTTCAGCAGTGTCCACAAGAACAATCGATATTGAGACATGAAGGATTCTGTTAGAGCGATAGCCATATTGCAAAACCAATCCATTGGTTCGGTAAGATTAGGTTAACATATCGTACATAATCGACTGGTGCTCCAGCGGAAGTTTAGTGGAACGTAGTTCAGCACATCTGTAAAACCCGTTGCAAAAGATTTACATTTTTTTTTCCCGTAGAGGTGTTCTGCCGGAAGATATAGCCCGAGTAGGTGGCTGCCGATTAGTTACTCGACCGTTGATAGAAAAGCATCAATCACATATGCTACTAAAATTGCCTTGTAATTTAATCATTTCTGTTTCGTGATATCGCCTTTAGTGCCCTCTAGCAGCTTGGCATTAAAGCCGACCATACGTTCTTTGATGAATACTGTTTGTTTAGATGTGTACTATCACTTCTCAAAGTTTCGCTAAACTTTTATGGAGCACTGCGTATATATATCTATTGATACATATTTAATATAATCTATTATTAATGTATATTAATATGTATGTCTTAACATAGGGTGCAAAACATTTTTTATGACAAAATCGCCTCAATATACAGCATTTAATGCAAGCAAAAAAAAGCCAAATATTTTCTGCTATTTTCACATAACTTTATTCGACCGTATCACATAAATTGACCAACTGTTAATAAGATACATTTTACTGAGCATTTTTATATTAATTTGATGTAATCCCAGAAAATAAAGCAAATATATCAGGGGAATACAAGAATTGAACAAAAGAGAAATCAATTCTACTTCTATATAGTCTTCTATATAGTCATATAAATTTTATTTATATTCCAGATTGCATCTATTATTTTTATTATTAAAACCTTCTCTAAAAATTGAATATAACGGTAGTAGTAATAAAATCTTCAACGAAAGCAGTATTCTAAGAACTCATTGGTATTGTAATTTAAAAAAACTTGATTAAAAAAATATCGATTGCGATACGTTATCATAGAAAAAAATAAATTTCAGTAGTTTTTTCCCCACTTCATAGTTGGCAATAGCATGATATCTACTGCAGTGTCTTGAGTAAATGTGTTACATTTGCTTAGTTTGTGATAGGCATTATTGGAAAATGTAAAAACAACAAAAATATTTTTAAATTTCTACCTGGATTTTTTTTTGTTAGTGTGTGTGATTTTTATTGCAGGTAACGCATTCGTTTTGAAGATTTAAAATGATGAACTTCCAATTTTAAATTAAGAATATAATTTAATACATTCAGTTTTATGAACAGAGTTATATATATACGTTGTATACATAAAATTGTTGGTGTTCATTTTTTATATTTGGTGTTCAATGTTGAATGACAATGTAAAAATTCAAGAATTGTAGCAAGGAATAAATCACTAAAATAGTTTATTTTGTATGTTTTTGAAAATTTATGAGATTTTAAAAAATAAACAATAGATTTCTTCATTTTTATAATTTACTTCTTATTTTACACACGTCTGTGTTTAGTGGGTTTTTTTCTAAATCACGACATGGTATTTGAAATTGTGTATACATACAAATCTTTATAAGTTTTTGAATGTGTTGAATAACAGGTAACACTGAAAATACATAAAGTTAAACTGATATCCTTATTTTCAATAATATATAAGTCCATATTTCGTATACTATATTACAAATAACTTTGGTTTATAAATCCATTAAATTTTATGTCAGATTATATTTAACTTGTGAAATTTTACTGAAATATTTACGTAACTAGGAAATTAAATTTAAAGTAGTAAAATACAAAATGAAAACACCGCTCTAAGTATTTATGTTACCAGTTTCGTTTAAACTGAGTATGAGAACATGATTGCAATTCTTTCTTTTTGAAAATCGCACTATTCTGCAAACTATTTACTTTTTTATAGTTCGCAAAAGTTTAACAGTTTTCTTATCACTCGAATAAAATTTTATTTCATTTTTATTTGAAAATATAAATTAGTCGATAAAAACTCGAGAAAATCTAATTTTATAAGCCGTTCAAATTAGTTTCTTCTAGGATTTTAGATGTAATAAAGAAAAATATACTTTCTTTTCGAAGATTTTGTGATATTACGATTAAATAAAACTTTACTTTGCAAGATATATATCTTTTTAAGAAATTGATATTCAGTATTAATCGATTGTTTATGTCTGGTGTGTAAAAGATTTATTAATGAGTAAAAATGTACGTTCTGTATTTAAAATTTTGAGTGCTGTGGGTTCATTATAAAGAGTAATAAATAATTCACTGCGAACCATTTTGAAAAATGTAGCATTTATTAAATGTTCTAAACTCTTGCAATTGATGAAACCAATGAATCAATCTTCAATCCCAATCTTCAATGAAACCAATGAATAGAGTACATAAGCATGTTTACTTTCTTTCAAAAATTTTGTCGTTTAACCAAACTTCATCAAGAATATGTATTGTTCTAACATTTTAACTTGGCAACATTTTAACTAAACACTTTAATTTAAGGCTTGCGAAACATTATAAATCTCATTATTTTCAAACAGCATCAGATAAAAAAAAATATACCTTAAGTAAAACAAAATATTTTTCATAAAATATGGGAGTTTCGGTAAAATTTTAAGTATGAGAAGGGCTTAGATATACTAGGTTTTACATTCACGTGCAAGACGTATAATTGTTTAAAACAGCTGAAATATACCCAGATCACACGCGACTCACAGTTCGATAACCGAACTATATCTTACGCATGAAAGTTGAAAAATCATTTAGCCACCAGCAAACTTAACCAATCTGTGCCGAAAGTGACCGCCGAAGTGAAAACCTAGAGGACAGCATAAAATATGTCGATTGCTTATAGATGGCACTCGCCCTACCACGATGCAATCACAGAGTATTAATGAATGATAGTTCTCGCTCACGTATAGTCAAATTCTTCGGATAAATACTCGCGACTCTCCTCTTGGTGCTAGCACGATGAGAGTGGAATAAAAGAAGTGAGAATTTTTGTACCTGTTAGGTCAGTGTCGGCACTAGGACCGATCAACCAATCAAAACACACGTCTTTCTCTTCTTTTTCTTAAACGAAGGTATTGTCTTCATAATTATCGCGGGGTTGAGGGACTTCAATCTAGGAAGGGGTGTGTTTTTTGGCAGGGACGGAGACTCAGGCGTGCAAGGAAAGGGGGCCTGTTGTGGGAGTTCTTAATACTCCATAATAGACACAGTAAAAAACCCATCCATTTCCTACTCTCCGATATCGGAATGCAAATTTTCGCTTTCATCTGACATGTCTAAAAAAAGAGCATTATTTAAGATAGTGAATCCGACATATTGATTTCGACAACTTCGTGGTAGGACATAGACATGTTTTCTCGAATTGTGACGTCATGAGTCGAGAAGGCTTGCTTCATCCGGTACGGAAAGCTTTCCGATGACATCGTGCTGGGGTCCCAGGTAGGGGTGGACGCGAGACGACTTTTTGCAAGACGGGACAGAGATTTACCGTTTTTTTTTTTTGCGAGACGAGACAAACATTTTTAGCATTACCATATAAGGATTTTGCGAGTCGAGACAAAGCTTTCAGGCTGTTTTGCGAGAAGTGAGAAGCCAATTTTCTGACTCGCGTCCATCCCTAGTCCCAGGTTACGATTTCGCTTTGTCGCAAAGCAAAGCCTAGAGATCGGGAATAGAATCTGAACATTTTTGGCGTGCTTCCGAAACTGAAGGTATGGCATCGTAAACCAAAATGACACAGCAAGATTATTGTTTACACCTATTGCAAAATTAAAATATTTCTGACAGGCTAAAACCTTAAGCAGGGTTTAAACGATACACAGTTGCATTGCAATAATTATTGGGGGGATTCATCAATAATATATCGAAATTTTCAAATTACTGTACACGCAGAAAAAGTCATTACTTAAATTTCCTCGAATTCATTTCTACCCAAATCGAACGCCATGAAAAAAGCACAAAACACGTAGTTCCACGCGCATACATGCAACACAAACAAATCACAGAATTGCACAGTTGAGTTGTTAGAGAGAGGCTTTAAAACAAGCGCTAAAAACAATCTTACAATAGTTATTATTTTCAATGCGTTATCCAATATTAGTGGTTTAAGAAGAAAAGAACACTATAATGTTCATTTGAGTATTTTAAGAATATTTTTAAATCTGAACATTTTTATTTTCTTTATCACAAGTAATTTTAGTTCTTTAAAAAATATTTTGAACATTACAGAAATTTTTTTAGATTACATTCTCACACTACCAATTAAAAAGTCAAGTGCCGAAATTGTTGTCAGATTGTAATCAGATCAGTCAGTTATAAATTGTTCTAGTAGCGTTACAAGCAGGTCTGTTGTAAATGATATTCTGCATTTAATCCTCTGATCATCTTCAAAATGGGAAAATGGGCAAGGCGGTGTAAAGTTGTTTGAATTGAAAAAAATTATGCATCTATAAAATTGTAAAAACATAAATAAATAAACTTTTGATGAGGATATTTGTAATTATTGAAAAATAATCTAAGTTCCTTACAAGCATTATTATGAAAATATATTTTTAATACCTGAATGTTATCAATAATTTATAATATAAATGAATTGCAGTGAAAACTGGAATGGACAATGAGGGATTTTACGTCACAGCCGCTAGGAAGATAAACATATCATAAACATAGGAAAAAGTTTAAGTCAAAATTGTTTATGTCTCTTTTAAAACTCTGCTCCTGCGCTCCACCAAAAGCAGCCAGCACTGTGCAACATGAAAGGAGTAACCAACTTCAAGAGAACTTCATGCTGCGAAAGCGACCAAGGAGATAATAATAATGCTTGTTTGGAAAGTTTTCGTAATCTTTTCTTCCGTAAGCACACTTCAATTTCCGACTGCATTCTGTATTACTATTTGCGAAAGCAGCAGTTCCGAAACTGAGACTATGCCATGCTGGCCATGGAACAATTTCTGAGCTAGAGGCATAAAATCTTTAACAAAACATTTATAAGGTTGTAATTCGTCGAGGTTATATAATTGAAGCTGATGGAGGTTACATTTTGGTGACGTAAACGCAGTTGAACAGTGTCGAATTCTCGTTATTCAATATATAGCAACAAAATATTTCAGATACCTGGTTTCGTAATATGTCAGTTTCCAAAATTATTTCCTCTTATTCTACATAAACGTATTTTCCAATACATTTTAATAGAAAATTCTGCAGTCAAAAATAGCTGTTTTGTTTGCGTCTCTCCTATCAACTTAAACTAGATGACGACGTTATTTACATTATCAGTCTTCTCGAGTGAAAACTAATTGTATTCATCAGTCATTTTTGTTCAAGTGTTATCCTGCATAGGAAAAAATAAAACTGATGCCGTAAGTCATCCATTTCTCCTCCAAGTGATCAGGTATATCACCCGTCACATACAGAAGTTTGTTTCCAAAAGCAAAAATCGATCACGGGCTTGTTTGCCTTGAAAAATTGTTTGAAAAATGAATAGCCATTTCTATTTTAGATCGTAACCATCTGTTGAAATATTTTGAACACAAAATGCGAGGGCAATTTGGTATTGAGATAGCAATTATACCGCAGTTTTAGATACCTTCTATATGTCATGACAGTTCTTTTAAAATATTTAAACTACTACTTCGAATTTAACAGTTACCTTGACACTTTAAGATGTAAATACTGTGATTGGAAAGGAGTTTCGATGTTAGAATTTATAAAATATCACATATAGTTTCAACACATATCAACACATAATGACTATGTTATTTTATCTTTCACCCCCTTTATTAAAAATTGTCCGAAAAATGTGTCCCAAAAATGTGACTAAAAAAGCGATATAATTTTACATATATTTAAATACAATTAGTTCACAACAGCTTTAACCTATTGTTACAATATTTCGCAAGCTGTAGAATATGCATCGCATGTATTTTTCTATAAATAGGTTGCAATCATAAATACACGAAAGATGAGGGATAAAATGACATAGTCAATTAATATCGTTTTTATATGGCAATAATGAAAATAATATATATATATATATATATATATATATATATATATATATATATATATATATATATATATAGAGAGAGAGAGAGAGAGAGAGAGAGAGAGAGAGAGAGATTTAAAAAAAAAAATCAACAAACTTATCACAAGAATATCATGAGCGCAGCAGTTGCATCTCTAATATTTTTTCTGTTATATTCAAATATAAAAATTCCAAAATAACCCCAATTCATTGTCAAAACAAAAATAAGTACGACAAAATTCATACAGAAAATTGAAAAGGTATATTAATACATTAAATCGGACATTCGTCAGAGGGAGACTGGCGTAAATGTCAGTAGCAGATTTTTGTGCTGGTGGCTGGAGATTTTTTAACTATTGCGTTGTTGGAACTTAATAATATTAATTTAGAATTATTATATCCAGATACATTGAGTGTTAAATATGTAACATATTTGGTTAATCTTATTTACTAGATCTTGATTGAAATCATCAGTCGTTTTGTAGCCATCATTATCATTTCATAAAATTTTAACTACATAAGGTATGTTTTTTTTTCTTCTAAAATTCAAAATGAATAAATGTACTGGAAATGTTTTCATTATACTTTTTCTTTGCTTCTCTTTTCATGTGTTTATATTTATTTTGTGAGCATACATTTCAAAAGTAGAAAAAATTTCATTTTGTTTTAAATTGTCTCATTTTACTACCAAATATTTAATTAAACAAGTAAAAGATACATTAAATGAATGAGTTTTCAAAAACAGTGGATTAAAAAATAAAAAAAATCTTTTATAATGGCATCCATATAATAAAAACAATTTCATTAAAACAAATTAACTCTATATTAACACTGCGAGACTGTCTTTTTAGTGAATTTCGTTTGCAATAGTTCCTTGGTAGGAAATGATTAAAAGTAAAGATATTTTCATGTCATCCTTTAAATTTGAGGGATAATTGCTTGCACAAAAATTAAATAAAAATATTAAAAAAATTAAGATAAAATAAATAATTCTTCTTATAATTCTCATTTAGCAAAGATTTTCATCCTTTCTTAAAATTTTATGCGTTGTATGACTGGTGAATGCATTGTGCATCAATTGTCTGTAAGAAAAATGCAAGCGAGGTAGGTATTTTTTTCCTTACACGAAATTTAGTACGCTTTAGATAGTAATAGCGAAAGTAAACGCGTTCATTTTTAAATTTAAAGTAACAGGAAATAGCAATTATTATATATGGTGAAATCGTATTTCTTTCTATTATAAGAAAAGCTGACGCTGTGGCTGTCAAAAGTTTCTTACGCTATTCTCTCCAAACCGTGGGCGTCCACGAATTTGAAAAATTCCGGGGAATCCATTCCGCTGATTTACATTTTGAAATTTGAATTATTTTGTAAGATATTAATAAAAAAAATGAAAAAACGAACATCATGATTGCCAGATTTGTCAATTTTCCCCTGCATAAATTCATTCACGAATTTGCAACAAAGCTAAAACGCTATTCCAAGTATACAGAAACATGTCAAAATGACAAGTATGAAGTAGAATTACGCCAAATTATATATATATATATATATATATAAACAGCATGTGAAATAAATAAGTCAAAGAGGGTATTATATTAAGCTCACAATTTTCAAACTTCATTTAAGTTCTCTTAGATAACAGAAGTTTAAAAAAAGTTACCAATTATTTGTTTTCTCTCTATTCTAAAGAAAGGAACGGCCGCTGTCAAGAGTTTGTTTGGCTATCTTCTCCAAAACGGCGGGGATTTGAATTTCGAGATACATGTCCACGGATTAGAAAAATTCCGAGGAACTTGATAAGCTGAAAAAAAAATTTAAATCGAATAATTTTAGAAGATATTAATAAAAACTGAAATAATAAAACATAATGGTTGCCAGATTTGGCATAAAATCATTCATTCCTTTGCAACAAAGCAATTCGAATTATGTAGAATCGCGTGAAATTGACAAACATGAAATAGAATTATACCCATTTTACGCCAAATTAAAAAGTATATGAAATAAATAACTCAAAGTGTGTTACAAAAAGTTGACAATTTTCAAATAGTAAGTTCGCTTAGACAACAGGATTTTAGAATTAGCGATTATCCGTTTTTCCAAAACAGAATAACTAATTATAACTGATTTTATAAGCTCCATCTTGGCATTTAGGTACGATCTGGCAAAATGGTATCTTTCCCAGCAGGGTGAATCGAAACCGCGAGTTAAAAAATATTAGAGCCCAATATCTTGAAAATAAAAAATAATTAAAATGCAGATTATTTTAAAGCCGGTTCGCCGGTTTAAAGCCCTTAGTAGTGGTTAAAAGAAATGCCGAAGTTTTAGAATAATTACAAAACATATCCAAGTTAATTACTTATTTTAGTTTTATAAAGATGTTTTTTGAAGGGTAGAGGGCAATTTATAAACTATTAGTTAGCAAACACGGGTGTTTGAAACAAGGTTTAATTTAAAGTAATTAAACCTTGTCCAAACAAATGGCATGCTCAAACTTATTTTTAAATGTGACTTTTTCAAAAGAGATATTTTATATTCAAACATCCTTTCATATTTTCCTGAAATGTTTAAAATAATAGTAAACGAATACTAAATAGTGCATTTTTTCTCAAAATAACAAAATGGGTTTGTCGGTGATAAATGTGTCTTTTGGAAATGAAACACTGTATTCAAATAGCACTCATTAAGGCAAAAGCTGAAGGAAAGAGAAAAGAATATATTTTTCAGAAAGCATTAAATATTTATATTTTCTACAATGAAATTGCATATTAAAAATATATATGCCGCTGCAAATTTATGTTGTTTTTTAAATGTGGACATAAAAATCAAATATAAAAAGTAACCCAATTCATTATTAAAACAAAATACTTACAAATCCATTTCAACATCACATGATATTTATTAGAATCATATAAAATATAAAATTTGATAAATAAAATTTTATTTCTAATTTCAAAATTTTTTCAGGTTCTAAAATTCTTCCTTTTTGGGATATACTGACATTTTAAAGAGTTTAGAAAATAATTTAGTTTTTATTTAAATAAGACATTTCTCTGAAAAGTACTAGGAATATTTTAGCTGCCCGAGGTGTCTAAAAACAATAATTAAGTCATTTTTGACAACCATAAATTGTAAATTTTGTTATTTATATGATTACACAACTTGTAGTATTTTTCATCCTTTCTCATGTAATATACTTCAGTCTAACTGGAGCAGTTTTTTAAGATTTTTTATTAGAAGAACATACGATATTGTATTACGTCTAATACATCTACACATAAAAGTAACCAAGAGTAAATGAATTGAATATACTACCCATGCAGAAACTTTATTAAAAAATTCACGATCCAAAACCCTACGAGAATTTTTAAAAATTACACTCAAGTCATACAACTTTTGTGTTCATTGAAAACCAAAAAATATATTTGTAAGTACAATTTTATACCAGCAGTTTAAATGATGACTCAGTTATTAAATAAATAAACTAAAAAAAATTGATTAGAAAAATTTCTCCGCTGTCTTAATAAATAAGAGACTCACACACCCTTTTGTATCGGTTAATTTGTTTAAAAATAGGGGGAAAGTAATGCATTTGCCCACATATTCAACAAAAATGTTTTTCATTCGAATTTGTTAAATAAAACTTTCATTACATAGTAAAAGTCTCTACATAAAACTAAAAAATAATAATAATGCTGTATTCAGGGTTTCGCC
>JAWZYV010003198.1:0-12514 GCA_038373885.1 Cheiracanthium punctorium | reverse complement strand
TAATTTTTTTAACATGGAACTTGGAGAACGTGCATATAAACAGAAAACAAATTTGTTTCGCTGTTGATAAGTGTTGTGTTGAACTGTGCTCTCAGTCGAAGAGCTGAATGAATGAAATGTTAAATGACATTTAAAAATAAAATGGAGATTTTATTGTAGGAGAACATAATAAGGATTGCACTAAACATTAGACATTCACTGGTTATGCCAATTCTTATTATAAGGTGGTTTTCGGTAGAAGATGATGGGATTGGTTTTTTTTTTTTTTTTTTTTTTTTTTTTTTTTTTTTTTCCAGTGGCAAGCCTCTGCCCCCTGGAGACTTGCCACACTAGAGGTCCGCGCCGCACGGAAATTCGGCGTAACGGCCTCAGAAATCCGGAGGCGGCGGAACGCCGCGGCGTGGGAATATTTTGTAAAAGAGCTTAATGAAAATGGGTGTATACGTACACAAACACACACACGCACACACATGATTGGTGCTAAAATGAGATTTTTTTTAAGACTAGAATTTTTATGAAAACTAGTGTTTAGTATGATGTTGTGCGATTACGGACAATTAGCTACACGTGGGCTCTAGGCCGAGGTCACGATTCTGTTCGGGTTCGGGTGGGCTCGGTTATATTTGTATTTAATTTGAACAAACGGCAAAATTTATGATATTCTATCGATGAAGTATCGATGATGGTTGTCTCATCTACTTAGCGTGACCAGAGCGCAACCAGAATGACCCTGGTAGCGAGGTGGGTTATTCTATACGTACCCGAAATTCGAAGGCAGTCTCCAAATATAGATCTTTCTCATTTTGTTCCCAAAAATACTTTGACTTCTTGGGGACGCGAAAAGTCCCCAAATTTCGAGATTTGTACTTTTTCCCGGAGAGTTTCCGTTTAGTTTATTTCTTTCAGAAAAAAACTGAAGAAATAAAAAAATAAAACAACTAAAAGCGCTTTCTACTCAGAGAAAATGAAATTCGATCTCCGAAAACGTTTGTTGTCATTGTGTGTGTAGCGTATAACGACATTCTATAATGTATTCGACTATGAGCCAAATTTCCCATTTCAGGTTTGTTAACCTCTTGAGGCGCAACCCTTTCCCAATGCTGAAAAAAGGGCAGCCGTTGCCATCGCTGGACTTAACTACCAGCAAGATCGCGGACGATCAAAACGCTCATCGCGTGCCACAGATCTAGAGACCATTTTTTCGGTATTGGGTAATCTCTTCAGATGATATCGCATTTTTCCATTTTTCAGCAGATGTCAGTGCTGTTAAAAATAATCGTGACAATTTTTTTACGGGAAATGAAGCGCTAAAAAGTAAAGGATTCTCGTGGAGCTACTATGTCACCCGCAACTATTTTTATAGAAATCAAATCTGTTCTTCGTGACTGTAACAGTCAAAACGTCAGAGTTTGGTGTTCCCAGAGCGGGATCACTGCGCGTTAAAGGGTTAAAGATTAATCACTTTTCATGAAGAATCATGCTTTAAATATGAAATTGACGTACGAAATTTTTCTTGCACTCGAATACTTTTTTTAGAGGGTGCAAGTTTCATGAAAAATTATCACATTCTTTTTTTTTCATACACCTAGGAAAAGACCACAGTTTCCCTCTCTCACAGCCCAGTACCGTTCAGAACGGTTAAAAAAAATTGTCCACAGAATAGTGTTTGTCTTGAAGCGCAGAGCATGTCAGCAAATGATCAAAGTTCATAAAGTTTGTCTCAGGACACAGAGGGCAGTCAGATGAAGGCGAAAGACCAATACGGTGTAGGTACCCCCGTCACCGTACGGGGTACGGGGGTACCTACACCGTATCCTGTCTCTCACACCCGTCTCCCCACCTCTCATGATCCTAAAGTCATGAGAGGTTAAAAGTCTAAAATTAGCAGAGGCCACACGCCTAGGAAGATTGCCTGTCAGGGGGAGAATCAAAAGTTTGTTCCAGGACTTTCCTGCAGCATGGATCCTGTGATAGTCCTTAATTTCACCTACAATCACTCTCTCAATTTCATTGCAGATTTAAAAATTGGGGCAAGCGTAGGATGACAGAGGTAATGAACAACCAGCCTTAGCTAGTCTGTCCGCACGTTCATTACCGGGAATATCACAGTACTTGGGATCCACTGAAGGGTGACGGTCCACCCACTGTTCAAAAGATTGTCAAAAATAGTTCGAGTATTGTTCACCCTGACATTATCGTCTTTATGAATGGATCCCAAAGTTTGGATTGCGGCCTGGGAATCAACAAGGAAAACAGCCTTGGAGTGAGAAGATGGTTGCGAGTTTTAATGCAGCTTGGCCGATGGCTTCGATTTTGGCATCAAAGTTAGTTGCTGGGGAACCAACAGCAACGTAACTCTCAAAGTAGTCTTTGCAATAAAAACTCGAACCAGAATCACCATTATTGGATTGCGAGCCGCCAGTGTAAACATGAATGAAGCCAATCTTGAATAGGATAAAGTGCATGGATAGTCTCCAAGGAAAAAGCCAACAGAGCAGCCGGAACACTATCAGACTTTCTTTCACTCATACCAATGGAGAGGTTGTACTCCGGAAGACGAGCATTTATGGGTAAGGAGGAACCATCAATAAAGGATTCAATTTCATACTGCTTAATTGCATACTTTTGGAAAAGTGCATTTGGAGTGCCCAGAAATGAATTATGCGTCTTCAGTCTACCCACACAAGGGGTATAGGAAGTCCAATGACAAAGTGGAAGTCTCATACACTTTTCATAGAGTTTTAACAGTTGGAGCTCTCTTCTAAACGAGAGTTTAGTCCAGGTTCTAAGTCTGTATCTCCATTGCACAAATAGGAGTAGAATGTGCGGCTTTATCAAGGGCCATTCCGCAGCCAGCTGAGGCAGTGGCCATCAGTTCTCCACCACAGTCCAGAACTGGTCTAATATAAGTTTTATATACTGTAGGGAGGACATCTTGAGTAGAACCCCAGGTAATCCCCGTAAGACGTTTCAGCAATTTTAAGCGATTAATTCCTCTACTTATTCCGTTTATTAGAGAAGTGTTGCCGATGTTTATTTATGTTTTCTTGGCTTGGCATCAGATGCAGTGAGGATGATCAAAGCCGGTCGACGACCATGACGTCACTTAACCAAAGAATGACCGCAACCGGTAGCACCGGAGCATAACCAACCGGTGAATTATCTAACGGGCCCTATAAAAAAAAAAGACATTTAATAGCGGAATGACCAGAAGACGAGCATTTCAAATATAAATCAACGGAATCTATGCCAGGCAGAAGCAGGCGAAAAGATCGTAAGCGCATAGTCTTCTGGTTGCGCTCTGGTCAAGCTGAGTGGACGACCATTTCATGGCCGAAACGTTTCAGAACTCGGTTATTTTTACAGCTCCGGCCAAAGCTCTGCCTTTTCGAACGCTCTAGGCCCTCTGGTCGGGGCCGTCGTTATTAGCAACCGGGCCTGATTGTTCGTTGCCACCGGAAGAATGAGTGAATCATTGAGGCCTAATACTTACATATGCGATTTGGGATTATAAATGCCATTTTATTTTATTATTACAAAAAATTTGTTATAGTTTTGCATAGTGATTTAATGACAAGGTGATTTAGAAGTCCGTAATGATTTTTTGAAGATAGCGCCTTTTTCTTTGATTTAAATAAATAAACAAAGAAATCGAACTTTCAGTTAGGAATGTAAAGGTTACACTTGTATAACTTATTTAGAAATTCTATAGGATATAAGCATGTTTTGTGAATTAGTATTCATGTGTTATTTATAAATTATTTTAATCTGAAATCGTTTACTTGGGAAATTTATTATAATAGTAAATAATCGTGCGTTCTAATACTAGTTAGACATTCTTGTCTGTTTAATTTTTTCAGTTGAAAATGTCGTTTATTATAAATGCACTGAATGTGTGATATTGGTTTCAGTGCAGAAGTACTGTAAAATATAAGTTATTAATTTTTGCACTTGTTTATGTAAAAACTTTAGTTAATATTTTCTATAAGCGTTCATTATCTTCAATTTCAAAGTTCCATTTAGATAATGGTTATAATAAAGAATAATTAATTCAGGGATCGTTTGTTTTTAATTTAGTACAGTGTTTAGCGCAACCTGTGAAAAGGGATCTTGAAATTTTTCGAGTCCTTGAGCTGGTAGTTTATCTTAAATTTGTATTCAAAGGACATGGAGCAGGCTTTTTTTTTAAAGCTATAACCTTAATATACAGCAATGCAGGGACGAAAATATTGGTTTTCAAGCACCAGTTAATAATCACTTAAAAAAAGAGGTGTTGCAATATTAGTGGTACTTCCTGGTATGGTTTTCTAAAATTTATTATTTTTCTTTAGAAAAAAAAATATATGGAACTAAAACTGAAAATTATAAATAATTTTCATTTCGAATGGTAAAATTTTCGATAAATAAACTCATTTGAACTAACCAAAATAAAAACAGTTAACAAACGTGTTCCGTTTGGCATATTAATCGTACGTAATTTGATATATTAATGACGTAATCCGTTTGATATATTTTATCTACCCTGAAGTTCGTACTACTATTTATGGGACACCATTTATTGTGTAATTTATTCTAAATGTTTCTCGTTAAATTAATCTACATTATTTTTCATTTAAATGCCAAGGAAATGCTTTGCACCAGGTTGTACTTGTTTTTATAGCAAACATTCTTCTGATACACACGCCTTGCAAAAGATTAAAAATTAAATATTGTAGCAGTACTTAAATTTTTTATACGTGAATTGTAAATACCAAATATTTTAATTCTATTTCAGCTCCTCGTCATACATTCTTTTAATATATTAACTGAGCAATATTTAATAAATGAAAATTTAATAACTATTAGTTAAATTTATTTAAAAAGTAATAATGGTTGTAACTGCTTTGAAAATGTGAAACTTAAATATTCAGTATAAAGAAATGCATAAAAATGTCTATACCGTTTGTGTCTTCGTTTACTTCAATGTATACTAAAAATCAGCTTAATTTGTTCATGTATACAGTAGAATTTCTCTACAACGATATCCTCTTAAACGATAATTCTCTCTATTACGATATTTTTTCATAGTCCTGGCTGAAATCCCTTTAGATTAATGTAAAACAGTTCTCTGTATTACGATATCTACAACGATGGTAATAATCTCTCTACAACGATGGTAATAATCATCCCTTACATCACAATAATCCTCTCTACTACGATTTTTTTTTTCTACGATGCATCAGAAGCCCAACTCATGCACACACATTGAAAGCTGCAAAAAGAAAGTCGAGGTAAAATGTGGTTGAAACGGTTTGGACCACGCTTCTGCCAAAGAACGTCTTCTAAGTTTCGTTTTGCTGATGTAACACTATGGTAATGAGAAAGTGCATTTCTCGTAAGGTGGAAGGACAGTTGGCATTTCCTGGATGAAACATCTTTGATTCCTATCCCCCCCTCTTTAAAAAATGGTCAAGGATTCCTTTCACCGGAACTGATATAGAAAACGATACGTTCTTTTGTCTGAACTTGAGTAAGAATTTTAACCTTCGATAAATCCTATCGAGGTCGACTATTACACGAGGATATTTTAAATTATTTATGAGTTTTGTTTACTTTGAAGTTTGTTTAGTGAAAATTGAAAGCAAATGGCTAAAAGAAAACAAATATCTATCGAAGTGAAATTCAACATCATAAAAGATTTTGATAAAGGCATGAAGCAAGCTGAGGTTTGCAGACAATACGGACTTTCACAGTCGATTGTTGCTAATTTCCGATTTCTTTACACAGAATTCAAAATAAATAAGGATAAATTAATGGGTATGTATTTTCAATTAATATCTAATACATTTTAAAAAACGATTTTGCGGCATTCAGGTATTATTTATTTAGGCATTATATATTTGTTATTCAAATATGCTATAAATATTTATAATATATCGCCGCTAGAATCCCTGGCGAGGTGGCAAGGGTGTTGTGAAAATTACTGATAACTATAAACATGTTTTTCTCCTTTCATTTATTATATATTACTTGCGAGGGTGTGCTGAATGAAAACAGAACTCTTTCTGGTGACACTGCAGGGTATGGGATATATGAAGAACAAAAATCTTTTCGTTCCAATATCGATTCTCTTTATAACGATAATTCTCTTTACAACGATATATTATTTTGACCCCAAAATATCGTTATAGAGGAATTTCACTGTATTAAAAAAAAAGGTACTTTTCCGTTATCTCGACGCCAGCCAAATTTGGCGACTTTTTTGTCGCCAAGTAGCTCCGATGTTTTTTGGCGACTTTTATTTCGCCAAGTAGCTACGATGTTTTTAGGCGATTTTTCGTGTCCGCAATTACCTACCGGATATTTATTTCGCCTTAAACATTTTCAATGCCTACAAAACAAACATTTTAACAGAAAATACAAAGTTAAAAATGTAAACATACAAAATAGACTCACCATTACATGCGACAAATTTCAATGAATGTTTAATCATAATATGAACAATACATAAAACGTATTACTGTTCTAGAACTAAAACGATAATTTTCAAACCAATGAATATTTTAAATATCGACACAATGCGACAATGAAATTACCTACGGGATTCTCTTTTTAACAAGTTAATTGACGCACCGAGCATGTACAAGGCGGTTTGACTGCAATACTAATCGCATTCACCAATTTCTATATCCTGATGATTCAATCCTATATCCCTATTTCTATATCCTAATGAAGATTCTACACAAATCGAAATATCGGCAATTCTACACAAATCGAAATATTTTAAAACATACTCACATTTTCAGCTTCTTCTTGCAAATTTAAGAGGCATCAATTCGTCACAGGAATGAATGTAATTTTACTCTTATACTTACTTATTCACTAAATTTAAAATCCTTTACGGTTTAAATTCCAAACGTTTCAATTTGAAACTCCAACTATGAAGACACACAATTTCAAAATATACATGGCGGCATTCACACTTTACAAAACAATTCCTTTAACAACTCTGACAAAAAATTATTTTATCATCTACATTCGTCGCCACATTTCCTATTAATTCATATTTATACAAATATATATGTAACACTCACCTAAACTGAAATAAATATAGCTACGCACGTTTGAGGAAGAATAATACCCCTAGTAGCAATAACCCCTCGGTCGATGAGAGGCGGGTGAGTTAAATCCGAGGAGAAGGAGCAATGGCCGATCACGGCTTTTCATCCAAAAAAGGGGAAATTTCATCGGCAACTGGTACAAAATGTCCGCTCGGGGGACCATAAAGCCGATCATCGTTTCCCGATGACTCCGATGAAATAACGAAAAGAAACCGATAAACTGTGAAAAATATATTTGTTAATAAAAAATAAACGACTGGCAGCAAAATTTTCAAAAAATGTCCGTTCTGTTTATTATGTTTTCGTTTTTTGTATGCTAAATTTCTGTTTTTCTTTAAAAAAAAAAAATCCTTCCTCCCCCGGGCGTACTTATTACGAGATAAGCGCGCTACCCCTAGACCATCGCATCTTGCCAGGTGTAAGGCAAAGTGTGAAGTACAGGTTATTTTAGTCTCAGATTGGGACTTTGCGTGAAATTTTGACAAAGTGTTGTTCAGCTATTATTAATAATAGTCAAATTATTCGATTGCTAAGAAATTAATTTTACTTTTTACCGATGTATGTTAAGTAGCAACAACATTCATAATTAATAATTAAAAGACAATATTGCCAATTGTATAGGAATTTTAGTGCGATTTTAACTTTCATATTTCTTGGATAACTTTTAAAAATTAACTGATTTCTCTTCTTGCTGTTTACATTAGAGGTTTCAAAAGAGTTGCTCATTGTAATGAAGTTTCAATTTTTCTTATAATGCAGCTGACGCTCAAATAGATTTTCTTTTCTTTTTTTTTTTTAATTATTTAAATATTACAAACGATTTTTATATAATAAACACTTACATTTTTTTGGTAAATATTTCTTTTCAAATTTAAATTTTGTGGGAGGGGGCAAGGGGGGATACCACCCCCCTGCCCCCTCCCAACCCCAATACAATAAATTTGAAGTAAATTATGCGATTAATTCAAGAATTGTTCAAAATTTCCCTTAGATTATGCAAAGGCACATCTAAATTACGCAAATATTTATAGGAATTTGGGTAAAGTGTAAACCACTGGGGACACCTGCAAGGCCCGTTGACTACAGAGCTGCAGTTTCGGATAAAATATTGTTTTTCGGTTTCCCATCGGCGAAACTGCTCGTCTAGATCACTTCTATCCATGAATAAAAATTCATCTATTGCAGATAAACAAAAGTGCACTTGCCGATGACTGAATTCGACGAGTCGATGAGTTAACGATGATTCGATGAACGACCGAGCAGAAAACAAGCAGTCATTGCTACTAGGGACATCAATACAACAACAGGATCGCGGAAGGATACAGAACAGACACAATCGGCTTTCTTCTGCATCCAAACACATGCTCTCGGCCTACGCAAGATTCATAAATCAAATACACTGCTGGCCACCCAAATTGCAACACCAAGAAAAACAAGAGATATCACAACAAAATTTATTGTGTAGATAACATGTTGACCAAGTAACAAATGATTAAATTTACAGCATTCTATGAAGCGTGGTTCCTGTCAAAATCAGTACCCAGAGTAGCCGCCGTTGTTGGAGATCACAGCTGCCACACGCCTCGGCATTGATTCAAAGAGACTTTGAATGTGTTCTTGGGGTACAGCAGACCAAGCAGCTTCCACACGTTGCCAAAGTTGATCTGGTGTGACAGCTGGGGATGAACTCTGGGTCAGTCGTTGAGCAACCATGGACCACATGTTTTCTATCGGCGAAAGATCCGGAGAGCGCGCCGGCCAGGGAAGCAATTCAATCTGGTGATTGACGAAGAACCCTTGGACAATGCGTGCCACGTGTGGCCGTGCATTATCCTGCTGAAATATGGCTGTTGGCAAGCCCTGAAGGTAAGAAAGGACAACTGGCTCCAACACCTCGGAGATGTAGCGCTGGCTGGTTAAAGTACCGGCAATGCGTACTAGAGGAGTGCGAGAGAGATATCCGATACCGCCCCATACCATAATACCCGGTGCAGGACCAGTGTGACGGTGCATAATGCAGCTGTTCAGCATCCTCTCTCCACGGTGTCTCCAGACTCGAATCCGACCGTCGTGGTGTTGCATACAGAAGCGTGACTCGTCAGTAAAGAGAATTTCATTCCATTCTGTCGTCCACATCCTTCTTTCATCGCACCATTGGCGGCGGAGACGTCTGTGGTTCCGCGTCAGAGGTAGACAAAGCAACGGACGTCTTGCGGACAGACCATTCTGCTGTAAACGACGTCGAATGGTACGCGCAGACACTGGATGATGCGTTACAGACTGAATCTGCTGTGATATGGTTCGTGATGTGACTGAGCGGTCCGTCACTGCCATGCGTACAATCTGCCTGTCATCACGTGACGTGGTGCACTGAGGTCGATGCGGTCGATCACGTCTGTCCGTCGTACCCTCCTGCACCCAACGATCACATATCCGCATCACAGTTGTTTGGTTTCGTCCAATACGACGACCGATTTCCCTGAAAGATAACCCACAATCTCTGTATGCCACTATCCTTCCTCTGTCAAACTCGGATACTTGATCAAAAGATGATCGTTGTTTCCTACGAGGCATAATTTATCGTTTTTTTGAAAAAAAAGCAAGAAAAACACAATTGCTGTACTTGAAACCGTCGAAATCTCCAAGCCTTAAATAGCGCTTTGAGGTGGCGCCACAGGCGCGCTTGATGTGCGTCTGCGCTGAAATTCTAATCATTTGCATATCTCACCTCAGCTAATGCATGTTGTAAATTTCATATTATTTGCATGCTTCCTTCAGGGTGTTGCATTTACGATGGCCAGCAGTGTAGGTTGACGAATACAAAACAGAAAAATACGTTATCCTTTACTATTCAAACACAATCTAACATACTACGGACACAGAAGCAACGTTAGTAAAAAAAACAAGCTCGCCGCACGATTCAGGATACACGTTTGCGTATGAATAAACAACACACTCGGAGATTAGTACAATCAGTACGTCGCATTATTTGTTTTGCTTTCCTTTTGAAACCGTAGCGCTTGTACTACGCATTAAGAATCCGAGTTACCAAAAAAAAAAAAAAAAATGAAGATCGCCGCGCGAACGAGGATGGGTTACCAGAAAATATTGTCGCCAAGCATCGCCCTCTACTGCTGGGAAAAAACAACGCCCCCTAGAGAGGAAATCCGCTGCGCTTACTTGTGACGTCACACCGTGTAGGTAAAGCAAAGCGTTTCCATTGGGTTTCTCCTCTCTCCCACGCCGCGGGAAAGAGGAGAAACCCAATGGAAACGCTTTGCTTTACCTACTCGGTGTGACTTCACAAGTAAGCGCCGCGGCTTTCCACTCTAGGGGGCGTTGGCAAAAATCGCCAAATTTGGCTGGCGTCGAGATAACGGAAAAGAACCAAAATCAATCTACAATAATGAATCACGAGAGTAAGCACTACTTTGTTTTCCCTTCAAATTAGATGCATCTATTTACTCTAGTGTCCACATGTATCATAGTAAAGAAACTGTAAATGAGTCCTTACTTGAATTAGTAACACAATCAATCATGACTTAAAACTACATTGAATTACGTTTCGAAGCATCGGAAAGCTTACAAATTGCTTGATGTATACGTGAAGACTTGAGAATCCATAGGCCTCTTTGGATGACTCATTGAAATACACGCGCGGGCCCGTTACAAATAACGAAGGCCCCGCTCTGGTGGACAACTGGTGACGTCAGATTAAAATAGATGCGTCATTGGTAGAGTAGATATTAAAATAGGAGCGTCATTGGAGTGTAATAACGTCAGGTGCATACATTGTCGAAAAATACAGATTAAACTAAGTATTACGACAATAATTTGGCAACCTCTCCGTTTTATTTTCCCTTTTATTATAATCATGCCCGTAACTCTTTTCGTGACGTTATGTAGTCAAAAAAGGCGTTAACAGGTTTTATTTTTTGCCGATTCACTAATTTAAATAAATTAAAAGAAGCTAGTATAGTAAATTAAACGATCCTACAGAAGTATGTCGTTACATAACTTCAAAAATAACAATGTGGACAGTAAGACCGAAGAAAAAGAGGAAGATGAAAATTTGTGGTTTGTATACATTTTTTTTTTCTCTCTTGGTCTAATTGGTACCCTTTTTGATGTAGTTTATATTAACGTGTTTGTAAATTCATAAATTACATTAGTATCTTTCATTCAAGCGGGATTTTAGAAATTCCATTTTCGTATAATTTGTCCGTATTGCCAGGTACAGAATCTTCGTCCGTGTTGAAGTATAAACTTTATGAATCTTTGATATTCCTGAAATTGTATAAAATTTTCATCTGCTTTGTTTAATTGTATTTTCTAAATAAACCTAAGACAAATACGGCGCACCTTCAATATACATCCTACCTTGATTTTTGGTGCCAAAAATGCCGTTTTTGATGGTGCAAGATTAACAAAGTAGCTGCAAAATCGCATTTCCAAACATGTTTTCGAACCGGAGACACCAATAAAACTTGAATGTTTGTTAAAAAACTTAAGGGTTAAGATTCTTAACATTTTAATTTCAAGAAAATTAACTAAGAATTGATGGCCGCGAATTCGCGTTTTCTGACTGGATACTCTAATAAAATAAAATTTGAATATTTGTTACAAGAATTTAGGGTTAAGAATCTAAATAACATAAATTTAAAAAATATTAACTAACAATTGATTTTCATGCGAGGAGGGGTCTGCAACCCTCAACCTCCTCATTTCATCGGAAAGTTAAAAAATAACCACGAAAAAAAGAATTATAAAATGATAAGAAAAAAGTTGTGAAAAAGATTAAAAACATAATGTAGCACAGAATTCATTTTCAAATAAAGGTCAAATATTACATTTATCGCCAATTTTGGAGCTAAAAATTTAATAAAAATAAAATTCTATTTTCATGAGTACTCTCTATAGAGTTATTTTTTAAAACTAGATTTTGATAGTTGTTATGGTCATTATGGGGAGAAGCAATATTCATATTGTGTATTACAAATACAAATTGTAAAAAGATACTGCAGTTTATACTGTTATACAATTGTCACTGATTTTTCCAATGTATTATATTTTATTTTTGCGACTTTATTTTTTTCACATGTTTATTTCATTAATCAATCATTATCTTAATAGGCTTGATATATTGAGTCAAGTACAAGAAAGCTCTCCAAATAAATTACCGTCGTGCAAGCATTTGCTTGTCTTAGGTAAGTTTCTGACTTATTTTTAAAAATGTTATTATTATTATCAATTAAAGATATATTTTCATGTAATGTCTTGTTTCCTATGTATTTTAGTATCTGTCTTTATTAATTGGAAATTAATTGAGCATATTATAAATTTTTAGTGTCGTACTATTTGTAACCTAATACATTTCTTTCATAGAATCAATTTTAGGGTCATTTCAATAAAAA
>JAWZYV010003197.1:600000-807606 GCA_038373885.1 Cheiracanthium punctorium | reverse complement strand
CCCACGTTGGGGATCCAGTCCGAGGAAAACCGGTTGAGTTGTGCACTAGCCAGTTGCCGTTACAGTGCGGATTCGCAAACCAAGGGGTTTGTTCCAGGGGAGTATGCACCACCGCAACACAATCACCAGCTGCGACACTGGTCGAGAGTATATAGAAAACAATCTTTTTCAGGGGTAAAAACCAGGAGAGTAGATAGGTGGTTTTGCACCCTAGGCACAACACTCTAAATTGCGCCCCCTTCCACTACTTCTTGAACAACTTACTAATAATTTTTCATTCCCTTATAATTATTGTACTTAATAAAACCGCACAACCTGCACAACCGTAAGGGGCGGATTCACAACATGTTGTCACAACAGGGGCGGTTGTGCGTCGCACAAGGGCGCCTCGGTGCTAGGGGCGCCAAATGGAGGCAAGACTGACAAGAAACTTTGTATATGAAGCCAATATTGTTAGCGTGCGATTTTAGTGATTCTATTTTCATATTATATCACCAAAAGTGGGACTTAAAGTCCTAAAAATAATTATTTTTATCAGGGCCGTATGGCAGGACTCAGGGGCGGCCCGACACGGTAAGCATAGTATCGGGGCGCGATGTTCGCTGGGACGCCATTTCGAACTCAAAAACGGGAGAAGAACTTGATCAAGAGCATGAAAGGGGGCGCCTTTTTTACTTTTGCAGAGGGTCGACACGTACTCTAGGACCACCCCTGGCGGGATTGGTCTCCGTCTGGGGCGTAAGCAGAAAATTGAACACAAGATCAGCTGGATCACAAAAAGTGTAGGTAGAGTTTCACTGTTTTATTTTATTTTTTCAAAATAGCACATTTGTAAGGAGAATTGGTAGGGTTTTATTAAGTACAATAATTATAAGGGAATGAAAAATTATTAGTAAGTTGTTCAAGAAGTAGTGGAAGGGGGCGCAATTTAGAGTGTTGTGCCAGGGGTGCAAAACCACCTATCTACTCTCCTGGTTTTTACCCCTGAAAAAGATTGTTTTCTATATACTCTCGACCAGTGTCGCAGCTGGTGATTGTGTTGCGGTGGTGCATACTCCCCTGGAACAAACCCCTTGGTTTGCGAATCCGCACTGTAACGGCAACTGGCTAGTGCACAACTCAACCGGTTTTCCTCGGACTGGATCCCCAACGTGGTTCTCACTCAGTACGCCGGTAGACCTCGCGCTCGCCTGTATGTTGTGATTTTCCCCTGTTTCGCTGCCACATGTTCGGCATATTTGGCATACCTATTTTTCCTTTGTGTATTTGTAGCGTAATTTTAAAGTCTAATTAAATATTGTTTTTGTTTACAATGTGTAATTATTTGTGATGAGAATCGGGAATGAAATCCCGAATTGGTGACCTTTTTCGATAGGAGATGATTAGCACGTGTCCTTCTTAATCACGTGGATTTTTTTTTTTCTCGCCTTCACCGGAGATGTCTTTTACTTTATTGGAAGGAAGTTCATCTTCGAATAATCGAGTAGTGTGTGTTCATCTAGCGTGAAGTTTATGTGTGTGTTAAAGCAGTGGCGGATCTAGGATTGGGTAAAGGAGGGGGCTAACTTACTGGGTATTCAATAATATGGGTACAGTTATCCATAGGCCCTACGAGAGGGGGGGGGGCAGACGGGGCGCCGCCCCTGGGCCTGTGCGAGTTAGAGTGGATCCGTGTTCAGCTAAAATGCGTCCGTGAATTTTTCAGAATGTGTTACGAATTTCATTTATAGATCTGTAATTAAAATCTTTTTTTTTAAATAGACTAAATTTTGAATACATAATCTAGAATGATTTAGATGGCAGAAATGTTAATTCTGCCTTTCAAATATTAGTATTTTTTCCAACCTTTGAACATGAATTAAAAGTACCACTACATATCAGAAAAATTTCCCTCCTGTTTTTTCGAAACTTTTGTTCTTTACGACAGGGGCCGGGAAGATTTTCATCCCGCCTTATAAAATTTCTCTAGGAGGCCCCGTATCCAAGCTTGACGATATTTGGCACGATTTTTTACATGTCGCTGTATATTTTATTTTTCTGCCTGCATATAGTATTACGTAATTGAATTTCGAGAAAGGTGTGCGAATTTCGATTAAATAAAATGCTCGAACCTGCTAGGACTTACACTTTATGAAAAACAATGTCTTAAAAAAATTAATTTAAATCATACCTCTTTTTTTCCATTATGATATCATTGTATTCCTTCTAATTATGCACCTCTTTACAAACTGCCTGATAGTGATACAAGTGTATTTTGTGAGTGCTGTTCCTCTTGAAATAGCTTGTTCTGGGGCTGTGCATTTATGATTTTTTCCTGGTGATTTGCGCTTTCACTCTCACTAGACAAATTATCATTTTTCGGAATTTTCATAAAATAATCAACTATATTACGACTCAATGACCGCTTTCTTGAGGCCATAATACTTGCATTTAAGTTAAATTCTACACACGAACGGAGCTAAATAGAGAAGAAATGAATCACACTAGCGCTTCACCTGAAAAGAACGACCAGGCGGCGAAAGCAATTTCAATGGGTTAAGATTTTGAAGCCTGCTTAGAAAGGACTAGAGTACTTCCAAGAAATTCTTCCACCATTCCTAAACATTCAAAACGGGTGTACTTTGGTATAAACAGGAAATGTCCGAAAACTAGATTAGGAAAAGTAGCCATAGTAATCGTATTATTTCATAATACCCCTGAAAATCCAAACGGCGGAACAAAAGAACCTTTCACAATGTTACAGTAGCAGCTCCCCCATTTGAGCACATGAGCACGTGAACCCCCAAAGGAAAAACTAAAGAATAAACACATTAACTAATTAAATTTTAAAAATATTAAGCACACTTCTGGATTTTTGTGAATTTAAAACGTGAGTTTTAGTCTGCCCCCCCTCCCTCCTCTTACTATTATTAAATACGCTTATTATAGCTAACGCATTGTAGTGAAGGTTACTGCAGCACAGTCTTTAATCAATCGCACGTGCGAACGGAAATTTTTCTCTCTGAACCGCTCTCTGGTCACAGAAGCGCAGACAGCTGAAAAGAAGTGCGGCGCTGATGATATCACTTTTTCGCACATTTTCACTGTGCACACAGGGCCATTTTTGCGGTATTTCTTCCGGGTTTTTCCTTGGTTTGTAACGTTCGGTTAGTTAATTAATTTTTATTTCATTTTCTTATTATTTTCTTTATTTCTCTCATTTTTCACTACATTATTTTTTTACAAACTAGTGTAAATAATTAAGATGGGAGTAAAAGACGTGTTTCGGAGCTAAAGCAACGAAAATTTTTAATATTATCCTTTGAAAAAAAATTGAAATAAAATGAATCAAGACTGAACCGGTCTCCGAGAACAGAAGCGGACAATGCCGGGCAGAAGTAAGGCGCTGCTGATATCATTCCGTTCGAACATTTTGATTGTGCACACGGATATTTTTTTTTTTTGGAGGGGGGGGGGTATCTCTTCCGCATTCTACCTTGGTTTCTTATGTTCGGTTAGTTATGTTTTTGTTGGTGCATTTTCTTATTATTTTCTTTTTTTATCATTTTTCACTAGAATATTTCTTACAAACTAGTGTAAATTATTAAGATGGAAGTAAAATAAGTATTCCAGAGCGAAAGCAATGCCATTTATATTATCCTTTGAAAAATAATTGAACTAAAATGAATCAAGATAACATCTTTGCTAAAACTTATCTTGGTGACGAAATGTAAGACAAAATATGACTTGTTTTCTTTTAGTTGCGTGTATTACTTTCCTTTAACTGCTGGAAACGCAAATCTATTTTAATTTGTAAGGTACGTCGTATCTGCCTATTTAATTTTTGAAATTTGTTTTGTGAACCTCCATTTAAATAGCTCATGAGTCGCCACTTGCTACAGGAGATAGCCACTTGGGATTCCTAGTCACTTGATGTCTATGTTACATTCTCCTATCCCCGCACTATGTACAGCTGGGGAAAAAAAAGTCCCACTTGCTCTTTATTTCGCCGTCATTCGTCGTACAGTAAAGTTATATATACCATTCGTTTGCAAATAACGCGTACTTTAATTAACTATTAATTTCATTTGCATCATGGGCCGTCTTCATATTTAATTCTGCATCAACTTCGTTTTTCTCAATGACAACCCCATATTTTGACTTTATTAAACGAAAGAAAACCTTCAAATTACCCTAAATATAAATTTTCACCAATTTTCTACGATAATTTCCGGAGATATTGCGAACTAATTTTTGCGCATTTTTAAGGGACTTTCTGCAAATTGAAAAACGCTATTTGTAGGTTCCGAACTTTTCGCCTTTCATTAATTTCGCTCGCGAGAGTTAAAAGAAATTAATATTATTTTCAAGGAAAATATTGTTTCCATCTCTCTTAAAGTTTTTTGTACTGAGAATATCAAGGGTAGAATAGAATATTTAGTCTGTTGTCCAAATGACCCGTGAGCTCATAACTTCCTTGGTTCGTACACATGATTTAAGGGAAATATGCAAAATAATTGCTCACGATTTTGAAAATCTTTGTAATTTTGAAATTGTTATTGAGTATTTCCGTTGATGGTTATCTTAGACAGGTGAAATGTTGGCAGGAGTTAGAGGCTGCTCTCTGCTCTTCTGACTACAAGCTTCACTATTACTCAGCTATGGTCGATCTTGAAGAATGATTTCCTGATAGAAAATTTATTTGTTTGAATTTCATGTAAAAAACGCAATTCCTTTTTTGCGGACCCAATATTATCACCGTGTTTGTTATTTCACTTTCTTCATTTAATACTATCGTCTACAATGTGCAATATTCTTAAGACTTTTGGCGGTATTTTAATTTATAGTTAGATGAAAATTTAGACAGAAAAATGTAATTTTGAATGTTTGATAAGTATGGGGAAGTCCAAAGACCTAATGTTTCCGATATTAAAAAAGGTCACATTCACGTATGGAAAGTTGAGGATGTCAGTTTTTCAGAAATAGGACGTTGTATTAGAAGACATACATCTGCATCTAATTCTATAGCTGGAAAATATTTTATTTGGGGGAATATGGTAGCGCACGCAACAATACACGCTTTATAGAATCCGTATCAAACTGTAACAACCTCTAATTTACTTGCTTCAAAATTTGATATTTTTAATACTGGTATCTTTTACTGTGTTTTTGCACAAAATAAATCTAATTTACGTTTATTTTATGCAATTTTGAAAAAATTTTCACTTAGTAAATTTATATATGGTCCCTTAACTCATGAAATTAACACATTTTATTTAATATAAATTAAACTACTGAACGTAAAAATTTGAAATTTTGCACAGCAATGTAATATTAATTTCTGCATCTATTTCCATCGAAATTCGGCTAGATCGCTATTCATAATTTTTTGAATATTAATTTAATAATTCATAATTCATATTCATAATTTATTAAAAATCAAAATAACATTAAATTATGTTTAGGTCGTTTAGTTCTAATAATACGAATAAAAATCAGCTTCTTACTACCAATATTATATGAGATATGAATTGAAGTATGAAAAAATATTTTAACATAGGGGGAGGGGGATTTTGGGTGCTCATAACTCACTCATTTTCTGTCCAAATTTATTGAAAATTGGTATCCAGGGTTAAAATGAGCTAAATTTTTGAAATATGAAGTGAAAGCTAGGGGTTGCTATGGAGAAAAAAAAAGTTGTGCGAATTTTAATATGTAGATGGCCCCTTATGCAATTTTTATGCATAGCAAATTAAAGTGTACGTCAATCGTAAACGATTGGTATCTGTAACTTTGCTGTACGACGAACGACGGCCGAAAAAAGTACAAGTGGGACTTTTTTCCGCAGCTGTACATCTATCATAAGGCATCCCACATCAGGTACACATCAGTACAGAATCAGAGACGCGCACCGCACAAGGCGTGCGCAAAGACTGTTTATGTTTAACAGTGAATTATATGTATTGTTAGCTCCCCTTTTTACGACTTTACAGACGGTGAATGGACATCATCGCTCAAACACTGTTCTTTGCACTTGCCATAATCCGTTCCAACAGTGAGCTATTCTTCGCTATTTACGTATACATGGTAAAGGCGAGAACAGCTTGGTTACTGATCATCCTTAAAAGAAACCGAAATGTTTAAAGGGGGGGGGACGAAATTTCGGGCGATACCTTTGGACTCAGGTTTTGGAAATACCTGTAGCCTAGAAACGAAAGGGTTAAAAAATATTGATTGAGGTCAACTCTAAAAATCAAAGTAGTAAATCAAAAAAGCAAATGTAAATTTCAAAATAACCGATTTTAGACACGCAGTTTTTAACTAAGTATCAAAACTCTATTCTATCTAGTGTAAATTCAGATTCATGGGGGGGGGCTATAGCCCCTATAGCCCCCCCCCCCGTAGATCCGCCTCTGTGTTAAAGTGTGTTCATCTATCGACAGTCTAATCGGCCGTAACTGCTCGTGCTTGTGAATTGTGCATTGTTATGGTGTTAATTTTTTCCTCTCCCTCCCACGTGCAAGCCAGCATAACTGGGGTAAGTCGCCAAGTTACAATTTTCTGAGTATGATATTTGCATAAGAGTGTTTATTTCGTTCAGACAGCCTTAATTTTTTCAACTATGCCATTATTTAGCATCATAATTCCATGAATTCATATCTTATTTTTGCCTGATTATCATAATCGTTAATCATTTTGCTAATCATAAATAATTGTTAACTCTTATTTCAATTTTTTTCAAATTATTTTTGTTTTAAAATGATTAAGTGGTTTTGATAGATTAGTGATATAAATTTAGTGATTACATTTTTCCTTGGTCCGCATTTTAAGATGCTAAATTTTAAATGTTTTTTTATGTTCTCTGTTAAAGATTTTGCTTAATTTTCTGTGTGTCATTTTAGTATTTGCGATATTTTAAATTGTTTGTAGGTATTTCGAAGAGTGTATTTCCCTCACTAATTAGCAACACTGAGTTACATTCAACATGACGGGCGATAATAGCGGGCAAGCAAATAATATCCATTGCATCGGAGGTCAGCCGTTTGGCTTTGAAATTATCGCCGTTTTGGGAAAAGTCCTCCGACCTCTGGTTCGTAAACATCGAGGCGCAATTCCGCATTAGTGGAATCACGGAAGATAGCAGGCAGTACTATTCGGTAATTGCGGCTCTGAATGCCGATGTATTAGTTCATGTTAGCGACATCGTACTTGAACCCCCTGCCCCGGATAAGTACAAAATAATTAAAGAGCGTCTCATTGAGGAATTTTCGGATTCTGAGCAAAAAAGGCTCAAATCCCTCATTTCAGAACTAACACTAGGGGACGACAAACGATCGCTTTTACTACGCAAAATGAGACAGTTAGCGGCCACTCGTCTCAGCGAGGACTTACTAAAAACTCTCTGGCTTCAGAGACTCCCCAGTCAAGCCCAAGCTATTTTATCAGTTTCCGATGATAATTTAGAAAAATTAGCCTTGATGGCTGACAAAGTGCTTGAAGCAACAGATAGTGGTTCGCCGAGCTGTTTTGCGGTTTCGAAAGAGCAATCGAAGAATAAAATTACTGTATTGCAAAGGCAAGTGGAGGAACTAACGAATCAAGTAAAAAATTTGGCACGCCAGTAAACGACTTCCAGATATCGATATCGTTCTAAGAGTAGGGACCGCTCACCGGGACCAGCTGGAAGTACCAATAAAAAATGTTGGTATCATCGCAAATTTGGCCAGCAGGCAAACAAATGTATCCAACCCTGCAGTTTTAAATCTCAGGAAAACTAGCGGAGAAGTCGCACAGCGCGGCAAGCTGCGACTTCACTCCAACTAAACTTAGCCGCCTTTTTGTAAAAGATCGCAAATCTCAAGTTATCTTATAGATAGTGGTAGTGATGTTAGTGTCCTTCCGTATACGCCAAAAATGAGAAGAAAAACAGAGTCTAGGATAAAATTATTCTCTGCAAACGGCTCAGAAATACATACGTAGGGCACTCGTATTGTCAATTTAAATTTAAATTTTGACGGCAATTTACTTCGCCTTTCATTTTAGCCAGCGTAAGTAGACCGATCATAGGAGCAGATTTTCTTAACCATTACGGTCTCCTCATTGATATTAAAAACAAATGCTTACGTGATCCTAAGACGTCATTAACGACGAGCGGACAACAGGCTACCGATCGCCAATCTCAAATTACCCTAGTGGCGGAAAACTGTAAATATAAACAAATCTTAGCGGCGTTCCCGGAGGTTGTAAAACCGTATCTCTCTGTGCAGCAAGTTAAACATAGTACTGTTCACCGCATTGAAACTACGAGGCAACCTGTATACGCTAAACCGCGAAGATTACACCCTGCGCAGTTAGCAATTGCCAAACAAGAACTTCAGTACATGTTGGACCATGGCATATGCCGACAGAGTAAGTCGAATTGGTCCAATCCATTGCACTTAGTACCCAAACCTAATAGCACAGACTATCGCCCGACAGGTGATTACCGCGCTCTGAATAAAATAACAGTCCGAGATCGATATCCCTTACCTCATATACTAGACTTCGCGAGTGAGCTCTATGGCAAAGTCATTTTTTCAAAAATTGATTTGATTCGAGCATATAATCAGATCCCAGTGCATCCTGATGATGTACATAAAACTGTCATAACGACCCCATTTGGTCTCTTTGAATTTATCTTCTTACATTTTGGATTATCTAATGCGGCCCAAACCTTTCAAAGGTTTATTAATGAAGTATTGCGCGGCCTAGATTTCGTTTTTGCGTACCTAGACGATATTCTCATCGCTAGTAAGTCAGAAAAAGAGCATTTGCAACACCTGGAAACTGTGCTGCGTAGACTCACCGAGTATGGCATGCGAATTAATACGTCAAAGTGTATTTTTGGAGTTAAGGAATTAACATTTTTAGGCTATACTATTAGTGAAAATTACATCAGGCCGATGAAAGACAAAGTCGAGCCTATTTTGAATTTTCCATTAGCCGAAACTATAAATGAGCTAAGACGTTTTCTGGGCTTGTTAAATTATTATCGGCGTACTATTCCCCACGCGGTGCAGATACAAAGTCCTCTCACAAATTTACTCAAGGGCACGAGTTCTAAGAAACACAAAAAAGCCCCAATAGAGTGGTCAGAGGACACCAAAAACGCATTCGAGCACTGTAAAACACAGCTCGCGCAAGCTACTCTATTAGCACATCCTAATCCGCAAGCAACCTTAGTATTATTCACAGATGCCAGTAACAATGCCGTTGGAGCTTCGTTAAACCAGTTAGTCAAGGTGGGTAAACAAAAAGAAATCGCGCAGCCCCTAGCATTCTTCTCGGCAAAGTTAAACGCGACTCAACCGAAGTGGTCCACATTTGATAGGGAATTGTATGCTATTTATGCGGCCATTAGACATTTCAGACACATGTTAGAGGGTCGAAATTTCACTATATTTACCGACCACAAACCTTTGATATTTGCGTTTCAGCAAAAGCTCGATATGTGTTCTCCGAGACAGCTGAGGCAGCTCGATTTTATAGGGCAGTTTAGTACCGATATTAGATTTGTTAAAGGACTAGAAAACATACCCGCGGACTTACTATCACGAATTGAGGCAATTAGTTTACCTGATTCCCTAGACTATAAAGCGGTTGCGCAGGCTCAACAAAACGATGCAGAGCTTCAGACGCTCCTTAAGAAGCCAAATCTGCAATTAAAGCTTATGGATAACCCAGAGACCGAAGCCACGCTGTATTGTGATACTTCCACTGCAAAAATTAGACCTTATTTACCTGCAGAATTTAGAAAACTAGCATTTGATCTAGTGCACAAACTCTCACACACAGGTATTAAAGCTACTACAAAGCTCATGACCAATAGGTTTACGTCGATAAATAAAGATGTACGGCTTTGGGCTAAAACATGCATCCCATGCCAAAGGTCCAAAATTCATAGGCATACGGTTATAGAGCAAGAGCCAGCAACCGCCAGACCTTCGTCATAGTATAAAAGCTGAAACTTTCTCTGCGCATACCCCCCAACAGAGGTAGGAGCAATCGGCCACTATAAAGTTTGGATGATCGTGGTTTTGTCAGGTAACAGGTGGCAAAGGTGTATAAAATTGCCGAAAATTTCGTCATTGCATAAAGCTTAATTTTTTTATATGTTCTTCTTCGCAGTACTAGAAATCACTTTATCCCTTGCCAGACACTTTTCCATCGTGGCAAACACCCGCCAGACAACCTCAAAGTCTTGAAAATCGTAATTCTATTACGAGCTGCAAGAAAGTTCGCGCGTAAGAAAGTTCAGAAGTAGCAGTATAAAATGTGCTTGGCAATTTGTGACAGCTTGACGTACTTCGTCGCGGGAGTTTACGAACACAACAGTTTTCCATGACTTTGAGATTGTCTGGCGGGGGTTTGCCACTATGGAAAAGTGTCTGGCAAGGGATAAAGTGATTTCTAGTACTGCGAAGAAGAACATATAAAAAAATTAAGCTTTATGAAATGACGAAATTTTCTGCAATTTTATACACCTTTCCCACCTGTTACCTGCCAAAGCCACGATCATCCAAACTTTATAGTGGCCCATTGTTCCTACCTCTGTTGGGGGGTATGCGCAGAGAAAGTTTCAGCTTTTATACTATGACGAAGGTCTGGCGGTCACTGGCTCTTAGACTATTAGTCCAGTCACCAACATACAGGTTCCTGACGGCCGATTTGAGCATATCCATATTGACCTAGTGGGGCCCTTGCCAACCTCCGAAAATTATCAGTATTTGTTAACGATGATAGACAGGTTTACTCGTTGGGTCGAGGCTTTTCCTTTGCGCGACATTACCGCGGACACTGTCGCAAAAGTTTTTTTCTCACAATGTATTGCACGATTCGGAATACCGAGGGTCGTAACGACGGACCAAGGTCGTCAAAAGAACGGAAAAAACACTCAAAAATACTGGTGTTAAACAATAACGTAAATAAAAAACTTTGTAAAAAACACACAACTGTTCAGTTCCCTGTGTTGCTTGCAACGAAGGGATTGGACTGACGAAGGCCAAAACAATTTTTGGTTGAAACGTGCGTATCCTCTTACCTATAACATCTTATGTGTGTTTTTTACAAAGTTTTTTATTTACGTCAAGGTCGTCAGTTTGAGTCCAATTTATTTCAATCTTTGGCTAACTTACTAGGTATTAAACATATTCACACAACTGCGTTCCACCCACAGATTAATGGGCTTATAGAGAACGCCCATAGGCCATTAAAGGCTGCGTTAAAGGCTTGTCTGAACGAAAATTGGACAGTAAATCTTCCAACTGTCCTTTTCGGGTTAAGATCAGTACTCAGAGAAGAATTTGGCGCGTCCACAGCTGAGCTTGTTTATGGAACAACACTGCGGCTGCCGGGAGAATTTTTTGCCGCCAGCAAAGAGGACGAAAATCTTGCTGGACTGTTGCAGCAGCTGCGTAAAGCTATGAGCACCCTAGGACCACGGGCCACCAGCAATCATGGAACAACCAAAACCTTTGTGCCCCAAGCACTACGTTCCTGTACACATGTGTTTGTCAGGCAGGACCACGTAAAACCACCTCTCACACCGCCGTATGACGGACCATTCAAGGTCCTGGAACGAACGGACAAAGTCTACAGAGTGCTCGTGAGGTAGAGAGCAGGTGATTTCTATCGACAGGCTGAAGCCAGCCTTCCTCCTAGAGACTGAGAACAGTTCAACGAAACCTGGGGCTCTATTCTGCCACGTACGTTTAAGCGAACGTTCGGATGTGTGACATCATATTGACGTCATTCGTAACCATCTACCGTATGTTGGTATTCTGCAAGGTACGGTAGAGCTTTAGGTGCGGATTCTAACTTCCGTAGGTTTACATTCTAGCATACGTTTCAACCCGCCAAGAAAATCGTGGCGTTAGAGAATCCGTACGCTGAAAATGCTTCAAATCAAAAGGGCGGCAGCTGCTTTGCAGATGTTATTTTATCAGCGTGATAGAAGAGCGCGAAGAGGCATGAAGGGATAGGATATTATATTAATAGGATGAAAAAATATTTTAACATAGGAAGAGGGAAATTTTACAAGATAACAACTCATTAATTTTTACTTCAAAGGTATTGAAAATTGCTATTCGGTGTTAAAATGAGCTAAATTTTTAGAAATACGAAGTGAAATATAGCTGCTGCTATTGTAAAAATTAAGTAGGCGCGTCTTTAAATATGATGGCTCCTTACGCATACTTTAAATTAAAGTGTACGTCAGGCCAGTAGCCAGCGAGGAATAAAATTACGGGCAGTTCCCTCCCAGAAAATAATCCTCAGCATACTTTTAAAACTCAAGCCGCCCGTTTGAAAGCCCAGAGGATTTTTCTCAGTGCCGTATTCGAGGGGGGGGGGGCGAGGGGGCATGGGCACCCTCAGAAAATGTAAAATAATTATAAAAATCAGCTATTTTAAAACATTTATATTAACTATTCTAAAAAAAAATTAAAATCCCTCCCCCCTTCTCCCGAAGTATAAACCTATATGCGCCGCTGATTCTGGTGACCGGTTTGCCAACATACCAATCTTCTAGATTGCTTTTACAGTACATCATATTTGTATTATTTCTAGTGTTAAAAAATACTACAAATTAAATATTGAGTGCTTAATACATTTTGTCATGTGAAATATAAAATTTGCTGAAGAGTGTTTATTATTTTGGTTTGTCTGTCTGTCCGTCAGTGCTCTAACTGATGTAAATACAGAGGGTGTTTAAGCTCTGCTTTGTAATTCTTAATAAAATATAACAATTTTGTTCCATTTGACCATTTGATTGATCGGTTTTGCAATTAAGTCAAAGCTACACTAGAGCTATCTGTAAAGGGGGTTGGTTTGTCTTGGGTGAAAAGCTTTTTAGGAGGTTCAAATGCGTATTCACGTTACATCTGGAGAAATCGCCCAAGACTCAAGACAGTTAGTTCGACAGCCACGCGGTAGGTCAGAAGCATGGACTTATACACTTCAGTCATCTACTATGTTTAGTGTCTTATCCATTCGGCCATTGTCGGATTTTCTT
This sequence comes from Cheiracanthium punctorium, assembly GCA_038373885.1. Taxonomy (NCBI): domain Eukaryota; kingdom Metazoa; phylum Arthropoda; class Arachnida; order Araneae; family Cheiracanthiidae; genus Cheiracanthium; species Cheiracanthium punctorium. Next base: position 794,576 of record JAWZYV010003197.1, on the reverse strand, counting down.
TTGTTTGAAATAGCCGAATGTCCCTAAAATAAGCTTTAAAGAATGACTGCCCATAGAGCAAAATGTATTCATTTATTTTGAGTGCTCCTGTAAAAGCTTTATGAATTCTACATACAAGATTTTCAATACCGTACATGGCGCAGTGCATAGGGATAACATATAGAACTTCGTAGTGGTCGATGAATATTTACGGCTGTTAGCATACGGACAGGCGGATAGAACAGATTGACAGAACTGAAATTATAATCACTTTTCAGTTTTGTTGGAAAGCGTTAAAACATATTAGAATCACTAACAATAGTTAAGATATTACGGAAATTTTATAATGAAAATTAAGTCAACCACAAAAACTTGCGCGTGTTCAGAACTTTTTGCCTGCATTGTAATTTTATTAACACTTTAAGGAACGTAACACTTTAAGGATCTCCGAGGCGGGAAGGGAGGAGAAAAGAACAATTGAAAATACATAGCCATCCTGGGATACTGCCTCCATCTAGTCGAATCGCCTGGCTGCGGGCCTGTCATTCGTAAACGATTGGTATATATAACTTTCCTCTTCGAAAATGCAAGTGCCTTTTTTTCCGGAGCTGAGCTGTACAATAGGTGTATTTTATGTTATTTAAAATTACTTATTTGTATCATGCAGTTTAACAGAACGTTATTATCACCTTCGAAAATGTTCTATATTTATAACATAAATAAACCGTTTATAGATGTTTTTTTCTTTTCTTTTTTTTTTCTTTTGTTCTTGTTGTTAATCTCACATTCATCAAACTTCGCTAACTGAAAATTCGTTTCTAAAGGAAGTTTTAACAGTTTTCAAAGCAGGTAACTAAAGTTCGAACTTCAGTGTTATCCAAATACATTTTCACTCAAGAAGAATGCTAATGATCTATATTTACAAATAAAATAATATAAAAAAATAAATAAAGAGAAAATTAAAAGTACATAAGATTTTGAGCTGCCAGAAAATATCTTTCATAAAATGACAGACGAATTTCATGATTAACTATTAAACTAAACTTTTATCCTTAAATTAAAAATATATTGATTTGCCTTGGGGGGAAAATATGACATAAGTTGGTATTTACAAAAGTGTAACTTTTTATAAATGAAAGATGAATTTTTTCCTTAAACGAGACTTATTTCCTCTTTGCATTTTAATCAATTTAATTATTAATTGACAGTAATGAAATCACTTACCTAGAGTTTACTTTTAACTGCAAGGTTCTTTAATCTATAATATATTTAACTAAGTAGCCACACACCAGCAGGATTCCAAACATGAAGCAGAATTAAAATAATATCTGCTCCAACGATCAGAATCCAGCTAGTAAATACTACACCATACACATGCAGTTGCGAATTTCTAAGTAGGCTAACAAGGCTATAACCTACAAAGACAATAAAGTAGACGATGCTTTCGTTCTGCCTATAGGTAGCCCTTTTGTTCAAGCAGCAAATTTATGAATTCGTCTCTGACACCGTATGTTCCTACCTATGAAAGAATTTTAATAAAAAAAGATTATCTAGCTTAACTAAGCACACATTATATAATACTGAAACACAACATGCTACATGACACTTATGTTTTAGTCCTTTAAAAATATGTTTAGAAAATAAAATTTAAGAATTCTACTATATAGCTTATCTTACAAATAATGAAGAGATGAGAAACATACATACCATGGTACTTGAGCAGTTTTAAGAAATAGATATGTATATGTACGTACGAGTGATATACTGTATATTTAAAAAACATAAGGTGAATAAACAATTTTAATCTTTTGAAGTTCACAAAAAATAATCAAACTACAGCAAACTTGCAATGATAATAAGCAATCTATAGTTATATTCAATACAAATTACATATTTAGAATTCTCAAATGAGGTCCATTCTATGAAAAAGAACACCTTGACACAGAGTTTAACAGTAACTATGCATTTAAATAATCTAGCACCCATTACAAAATTAAATATCATTATTATAAAGAAAATACATTAAATAAAGTTTTTATTGTTGAAAAAAATCGCTTCAATGTATAAATATTGTCTTCGCTGATCAGATCGCTATTTATAAAACATGATTAATCCATTATATAACAAGTAATCATGTAAAATGATATATAAAACATTCCAAAATACAGAATAAATTCATAAATAATTTATGAAACAAAAGTAATACACATTTTGTTGTTATTTGTGTTCAACTATATTCATTATCAAGTTAAAAAACACAAAAATATAATACAACACTAGTATAGGACTAATAAATGCCTGCATTACGGGTACATAATGTTTATTTACGTTCTCAGATCGTTAGGCTTAGACGATTTCAACTATTATCAAAGAATTAATTATATTTATAGTCATTCAATTTACTTTAAATTTATACAAGAGTTAAAACTTACTGCACTGTAGTTGAAAATGAGGTGAAATGCCTTATTTTTGTCGAATATTAAAGTTATCAAACAATTAAATAACCTTTTGGGAAATCAACAGGGAAATAAGTTTCCTTGGAGTACGCAGAACCCGGCTGTAACCTATCACTTCGACAGTTTACAAGTTTTCACTGCTTTCCGAAAATCGTCTGCCGAATTTTCATTCGCTATAATCAATAGGAAGTGACGTAAAAATCATCACTCTTGTTTGTGTGACATCGACGTTTTGGGACGAACTGTTTGGAATTTGCTCCGCCTTCCGCACGCTGTGGTCTGTTTCGAACGTTCGTTTGGAGGGCTTCCAGAATACCAATTTTTCGAACGTTCGTTAACTAGGATGCGGCACGGATAAGTTTTGGATGACGTCACAAATCCGAACGTTCGCTTTAACGTACGTGGCAGAATAGAGCCCCCGAAGTGGTACCGGAAGCAGTGAGAAATGACGCTACGTCAAAGGTAAAGGGCGATACATCATCACCTGAGGCAGGAAAAAATTGATGCGGTCGGGAAGAAAAGTAAAGTTCCCAATCCGTTTTATGACTTAACGTTGCCACTGGAAGGGAGGTACTGCGGTGGTGCACACTCCCCTGGAACAAACCCCTTGGTTTGCGCATCCGCACTGTAACGGCAACTGGCTAGTGCACAACTCAACCGGTTTTCCTCGGACTGGATCCCCAACGTGGTTCTAACTCAGTACGCCGGTAGACCTCGCGCTCGCCTGTATGTTGTGATTTTCCCCTGTTTCGCTGCCACGTGTTCGGTATATTTGACATACCTATTTTTCCTTTGTGTATTTGTAGCGCAATTCTAAAGTCTAATTAAATATTGTTTTTGTTTACAATGTGTAATTATTTGTGATGAGAATCGGGAATGAAATCCCGAAGTGTTACCCGGGACAAACCTCAATTTTGCGCCCTCTTCTTACAATTTTCGTGCTCACGGCGCGCGTCCGGAGCATATGCCCCGTTTGCCATACCTGGATTTGAATACCATTCTCCTTGGAAAATATTCTGCCAAAGCCCATGGGCTCCGCACATTTTATTTTAATGAAATTTTATTTTAATGAAATGAAGTTTTAATGAAATGAAGTACTACAACATTTTTAGGGATGGACGCGAGACGAGACAGAGATTTACAGCTTTTTTGCGAGACGAGACACACATTTTTAACATTATGATATAGGGATTTTTGCGAGACGAGACAAGCTTTTCGGCTGTTTTGCGAGACGCGAGACACCAATTTTTCGTCTCGCGTCCATCCCTAAACATTTTTTTTCTATTGAAAAAAAAAGAAGCAAAATGTGTGAACTGAAAAGAACACTTTACAAAAAACAGGCCTAGAAGGCGCAAACCTGTTAGAGATATAAGCTCATGTATGAATACAAGGCACATTCAAAAATTTACAGACTAACTTTTTCCATGGAACTTCCCAGTCTCCCTCCCTCAAATTATTGCAAAGCTGCTTTCATTAATGGATCACATTACTATAGTTTTACACAGTTCACTGCTACAATACCCACTCGTCTAGTAATTAAAAATCGAAACTTAATCTAGTTTTAATTAGTTCTTAATAAAATGTAGAATTATCTCTAATAAAAATGCATTAAAAAATGAACCGAACATCTAACAAATCAGAACCGAAAGTGTAAGAAATCAGAGTCGTAAATTGTTTTCTGTCCTCAGCTTTCTTCTTAACGGAAGACTATTGATCAGACACTTTTGTGCATTAGCTATGCATACGTATAGACCTACTACGTTACGTACTGGCAGTGGCGGCTCGTGGTTTATTTAAATAGAGGTTCACCAAACAAATTTCGAAAACTAATTAAGCCCAGATACGACTCACTTTACAAATTAAAATATATTTGCGTTTCCAGCAGTTAAAGGAAAACAATGCTGAAAGAAAACAATTAATATTTTGTCTTACATTTCATCACTAAGATAAATTTTAGCAAATATGTTGTCTTGATTCACTTTATTTCAAATTTTTTTCAAAGGATTATATTTCAAAATGTCATTCCTTTAGCTCCGAAACACGTCTTCTATCTGTTATATTTAGAATCTCAGAATTCAGTATTTTCTTACCATTGCAAACTATTTGGCAGCGAAAGTAATAAGCTGATTTATGAATATGGATCCAGCAACTGGTCACACTTAAGTTACATACTTAACCCATTTATGCATAGCGTCCCTTTTTTGGGACGGCATTTTCGCTATCATTCGAAAACGTTATCTATTTTTCCGAGCCTTTATTCGCGAGTATTGCACCTCAATTCCACAAAACATTTTAATATGGCCAAGTGGGATGTTGGCATTTCAATTTTTATACATAATGATTTTAAATGAAATCATCCCTTTTTCAAAAAGTTGACATCAGAAATTTATCCATTACTGCTGGTGTTAGCAAAAATCGAAGAAAGTCGCAAAAATATCCAGGCACGAATGGGTTAAAAAGCATGAATCTATCTTATCACATTAAAAAATAGCTTAAAGTATAGTTAACTTAAAACGTCTTTTGATAAAAATACTACCATCGATTCGGCACAACAAAAAATGCACGAAATAGAAAAGAAACGCTGGAATTCAGTAGTGGAAAGATTAATTTAAATAATTCAGTACCTAGCAAGATAATGTCTTGCTTGAGTCAAGTCAATGTCTTGAATCAGGGGTTCTTTAAAACAGCCTTTTCACAATGATAATGGCAAATTTTTTAAGTTGGTGGAAACAATAGGTAAGTTTCACACAGTGACGCATTTACGTCGAATTGAAGCATCAAAAAATCAAAATATCACAATCTGTGCGAAATAATTCATATTATTTCTGAGGCTATAAAAAGCAAAATATTAGACATGCTTAAGCAGTATAAGTATTACTCCATAACTTTGGATACTATACCCGATATAAGTCATACCGAACAATTAACTATTGTTATAAGATTTGTTTACTATAATGAAGATACAAATATCAGGCGCGTAGCCAGGAAAATTTTTCGGGGGGGGGGGGGATATGCGCCTGGAAAAAAATTTCGGGGGGGGTATATATGTGTATAAATAGACGGAATTTCATCACTAATCCAAACATTTCGGGGGAGGGGATATATCCCTATATCCCCCCCCTGGCTACGCCCCTGACAAATATGTCAAAAATTTTTAAGCACTTTCTGGGGTTTCAGAGTGTTTCCAATACTACTGGTCAAGGTTTATGTAATTTCATGCAGAAATACCTTAATTCACTGAATATCAATATTTTAGGTTTAAAGGGCCAAGCCTATGACAAGAGCGCAAATATGAAAGGAAAAAATAAAGGACTACAACAAAAAATCAAAGAAATAAAGCCACGGGCTTTCTTTTATTCCATGCGCTGCCCATACATTAAACCTGGTTTTTAATGATGCAGCGAAAGTGACATTTGAAACAGTAAACTTTTTTAGCGTAATACAAGAACTGTATAATTATTTTTCAAGTTCTGTTAAACGATGGGCTATAATCAAAACATATGTTACAAATTTAATGTCACTGTCCACAACTAGATGAGAAAGTAGAATAGAGGCAATTAAACATCTTAAAAATAACCTCAAAGAAATTTACCAAGCTCTTTTAGAGATAACGGAAGATAATTCCAAAGACATATAAGTAGGGTCTAAGCAGATAATTTAATAACGAAATTATTTTCATTTAAATTTATTTGTTCAATTAACATATGGTACGAAATTTTAAGCCATATTAATGTAATAAGCAAGATGGTGCAAAATTTCACATATTGCATTCAAACCGTGATACAAAATCTTGATTCTATTTTACAGTATTTCAAAGAACAACTTTTTTTTGAAATTTCATATCGTCGTCAATGAAAATAGCATAACTGACCTAAATGTTGAAAGCTCTTTTCCCGAAATTCGAAGAAGAAATAGGAAAAGAATGTTTGAATATGAAGCACCAGATGAAGCTATTAACGATGGAAAAGAAAATTTTAAAGTGAATTTCTTTTTCTCAATTTTAGATACCGCAATTGCATCAATTACGGAAACGTTCCTATTGATCAAAGAACACAATGACGATTTTAAACTCATTCAAAATATAAATAAACTAAAAGAATTTGAAGATGAAGATTTATTAAATATGTATCAGAGTTTGCATCTGAAACTTAGAGACGAAAAAAATTCTGAAAGCGATATTGATGGGAAAACCTTGTTTGAAGAACTGAAATTGCTTCGACGATTTATTAAAGACAATATCACTCCAACTGATGTATTTAATTATTTATATAAGCATGTTTTAACAGAAAGCGTTCCAAATGTCACCGTGGTACTGAGAATTTATTTGACGTTACCAGTATCTGTAGCCACCGGGGAAAGACTCTTTCGAAATTAAAAATAATAAAAAACTATTTACGCTCAACTATGTCTGAAGAACGACTTACTGACTTATCAATGATTTGCATTGAAACCGAAATTTTGGATAAATTAGATATAAAAACTTAATTAAGAATTTTGTTGCAGTGAAATCACAAAAAGCAGATATTTAGTTTTAACACCTGTTTTTTTATGATATTAGTGAAAAATTTATTTAATTTTAATGTGCTTCTTTTTCCAGTACTTGATAATTTTAATGTGATAATAAACATGTTACATGTAATGCTACGAATATTCGTTTTTATTTTTTATTTATTGATAGTATGAACGAATGTTACTTACGTTATAGGCATATATATGGAAATTTTAACTATATATTTATATGAAAATTTAAAACAAATCTTAATTTTGGGAGACGGAAGGGGGGGAGGGGCACCAAAAAAGTAGTTTGCACAAAGGCGCAATCTACACTTGGAGCGGCCCTGTTTCAAATATATATCATGCTTTTCTTCTTTTGAAGCAATTATTTACCTTAAGCATAATATAATTTTGTAAAAATTAAACACTTGTGGCTACTATTTGACGTTCGGGTCATATTGACTTGAACGTTACATGTGCATAGTAAATGTGAACAGACCAGCAGGGTTAACTGATATATCAAATGAAATCAATTTCCAATTATACCTAAATTTGCGATGACAATAAGTAAGTCTCAAGGACAAACATTCCAAATAATTTGAACATTATTGAGGCAGTCAGTTTTTCAATTGTACGTCGCAGAAAAGTAGTGTACTATCATTCGATGGTTTCAGATTTTATAATAATTTTTTATTTAAATTTTATATATTTTGAAAAAGATAGACGAAATAATTCTGTAGTCCTGACGAAACCTGACCAGTAGAGCAATAAAATAAATAAATAAATAATAAAGTAAATAAAATAAGCAGGGAAATGTCAAAAAACGCATTGCCGCTTTTTAAATATGGCTTGGCCAACTTATACTCCATTTCTCCTATCGGTCACATTTTTCAAATAACTGGAAAATTAATGCATAATGACGTATTTGTACACGCTCGCAGCTGGCGTAATAAAAAAAGGTTATAAGCAATGATTATTGAGGTATAAGCAATGATTATATAGAGGTTTAATAAATTACTGTCGAATTTCGACCACTGGGCGGCCACTAGTATTTATAAATGAATGAAATACTTCCATTAATTTATTAGAAATAAGAATACACAATTGATATAAAGAGCTATTAGAGTTCATTTTTAAGTATCAGTCAGTAAAGATTTAAAGTATGGGTATACTATACAAGTATGGGTATGGGTAGTAATATATTGTGTCCTCGAATAAGTCCCCAAAAATATTTCTAGTGTCCCAAGTTTTCCTTGGATTCGAGGACAGGACAATGCTTGATTTGTCCTCAAAATACTGTTTAGAAATATGGTCGCCTAAGACATAGCAGACGACAGAGTAATCAATCCATTACACACACTGTAAAGTTCAGATTAAACAGCTGGAGGATGACGTCAAATTCTTCCTTATGGTACGTAACGTAACCAACAGATTGGGCAGGTGGACGTTTTAAAATTCTACGAAGTGAAATGAAGGAATTGTAATTTCGGTTTGTGGTGTGTACTGTGTAGTTAGTATTGTATTCGATCTGAATATGTTAGGGTGTATATGTGGGTTTTGAAAAGCTATGTAAAGTTAGTTTTTTTTTCACCTTTTCTTTTCTTTTTTTAAATTTTTTTCTGCATTTGTCTTTCAGCTAATCTCCAACGTAACAATAAACTGTCTTTAATAACTGTAAATTAGTTAAAAGCAGTTATTTACTCATAAGTCATGGCTAATGCATTTTCTGATATTGATAAGGATAGTAAGAATAAGCGGGAGAGTGGTGATGATTCTGAAGATGAAAGTGAAAATCTAGAAGAGAGCCCTTGTGGACGATGGCTTAAACGAAGAGAAGAGGTAGTGTAAATTAGTATTAAGAATTATTAATTTGTCCAAGTATTTATTCTTGGATCTAATTCGCTCTTTGTTTCGCTTAGATTTGTCAGAAAACGTTTACTATTTTTGTCTTTTGCATTATTGTTATTGTATTGCATTGCATATTGTATTATGTTATTCTTGCTATGCAGTTGTTGATCTTCATTAAATTTGAGTTGTGACTAGCTGTACGATTTTTTTTTTTTTAACCATAGTTTTCGTACGTACAAAAAACACTTGCATAAACGTCGTAAGTTTATGCAAGTGTTTTTTGTCATTGGTACATTAATGATTCATCAACTATCAGATGTCCCCAACAAAGGATTCAGGCCGAAATGTACCCTCCTAAAAGAACATTTGACGTATTCCTAATATGTATGACACTCTTACTTAGGACTTTTTACGGTAATACTGGGTATTATCTTATTGATTTCCACATTTATTCTCAAATAATAATGCATAGGATGATCCAAAAGTTAAATTCATTTCCGTAAAAGCACTTATGAATTAACTTTACTAAAGAAAAATATGCAGTCATTGATGAAGCAAGACATTTTCAAGTACAATTACTTCTTATGATTTCTCATGAATCTGCTTGGAGTTGATCTCAATTGTCGTCGAATCAGAAGAATTACTACATCAGCCAGTTTTAATGAAGTTTTAAAGTAATTAAAAAAACTAATTCAATTTATCATAGTGTATAAATTGTCTTATTTTCTCAAAATTAGTGTATTTTTTTATGCTGCATTTTTCTTTAATTATGATCTTTTTTCAAAAGGCATCAGATGGGAAAAACATTATTATGTTTTATTGTTATACGTGTTTTTATTAATGGGTGAAACCTTCAGGTAGATTAATGAACTCTAAATGGAAATTGTTAAAATTCATGCCTTCATGATTGGAGAAAAGAAAAAACTGAAGTTGACACTAGAATTACTAGTTCCAAAAAATCGGATCACATTCTTAAGTTTGGACCTCTAGGAGGTACAATCAAACCTGTCTATCTCGAATCTCATGGGAAAGGAAAAAAAAATTAAGAGGCTTTGAGTTACACAGGTTTTAAATACTGTCGGTTAAAAATGTCTCATTTGCTTTTGCTGTAGAAAAATACAACGGTATGATTACATATTTATTGTATATGCATCCATAACACTTTTAAAAATTTAAATATGTACCTTTAACAAACAACAACAAAAAAATAGTCTTCCAATGATTTTTTATGTCTAACTTCCTTTGTTTCTGCTAGCTTCCTAAGGTTACCAAGAGCTGTGAATCCTTTATAGCAAAATTTACCTGAGACTGAAGAAAAATTCAGAGTTATATGGCCTTCTCTGCTTCTTTTGTTGTCTCTAGACGTATCAGTATGCAACTTTTATTGAAGAAAGTTGCTCTTTAAGCACTGATTTTTGTAATTTACATTAACTAAAATTCGAGATATAGAGGTTTTGAAGGAATTTTTTCAAGAGAAACAAGGGAAGTAAATTGAAGTATGATAGTAAATGTAGGGAATTTTAGAAATTTTGAGATATAGAGGTTTTCGGGATAGACAGGTTTGACTGTATTTATGATAAAATGTTTATATGAGTGTGCACTTTATTGTATTTTAAGTACTATATGAGAGAGAAATATGTACATATATATAGTGTGTGTGTGTCCTCATCATATAAGTCTAAAATAAAGTTTCTTAATGGAATTAAATGCGTTGTAAAAATATAAAGAATATCTCATAAAAGTGTTTGATTTATTGACCTCCAATTAACAAAAATCCAAAATTTTGGTGGATACCCAGGCCCCATGGCACACCCTCTGGCTACGTCCCGGATCAAAATGATATTAATGAGCGGTTATCTATTTTTTAAAAACTATCATTTTTCAGAGAAATACAGTTAGAGGGTGAGTTACAGATCCACTCTCTCTCTCCCAAACATGTTTTCAAGATAATCACAATGGTTTACATTTGATTAGCTACAGTCAAACTTTGTTACTCACTTATAAGGTTACCCCACATATATGGTCACTTGAAAAGTCCTGACTGACTGAATAGGAATTTTATATATTTTAATGTTGCTTATATGGTCATGCCATCATAGCTATCCCAGCTTATATGGTTACTTTGATCGCTGTGGGAAATATTTCTGAAAATTGAGAAAGCTATTTTTCAGTAAGAGGTAAGCAATCTAGCCTTTCTTTGTTGTGCTGATAAGCAAAGGGACAGTTTGCAGGTATACAAAAGTTTTGGAAATTTTGCACGTTTACCCTTTCCCTTCATGTTTACTATCAGGGTTGGCAAGTTTTTGCCATAGGTGAAAAAAAAACCACGTAAAGAACCTGGCAAAAACCGTTCTTTGTCAGGGTAGTAGCAGCCCATCCTTAAAGATGTGAGGTTTGTCTCTGTAATGAGAAGGGAGGGAGATGGAAATCAACAAAGTAAAATTTCATTCACCTATAATGATTTTATTAATGAACCGATTTGTTTGAAATTTTGGGGATCACTTTTAAATGCAAAAATTGATTCAGAGTCCAAATTTTAAAAAGATACCTTAATTTGTTCAAAAGTTAGAAATTTACTGTCAAAACAGTTTTTTTTCTTTCTTTGTGGTTTTCTTTCTGAGCTAGAAGGGGAGGGAAAGGGGGAGAAAGATGGGGATTGAGATTCTTATCTCCTTTCCTGTTATTTCAATACTGTCACTTATATAGGTAACCAGCAGATTGTTAAAATCAGCATAGAAATACTTATAATGGCTGCATGATAATCCCGAAAAAAATAAAAAATAAATTAGCTATTGTCCATTAAAAAAAAAAAATAATAATAAATAACTGGAATTTGTAGTGGAATATTTATTGAATAACTGTGATAGCTATTTATACCATTATATGGTTATTTTGAACAGAAGTGTTATTAATAATTTCATGCATTAACCATAATATTTTAATTGACTTTATACTATTGAATTAATTCTTACAAAGACAAGTGAATAATGAAAAATTGAATAAATTATTTTTATAGGTGTAATAACTTAAAAACTGAAGAATAATAAAAATGAAAATTTAGGTTTAGAACAACTTAGCTTTATAAAATGTTTCTTAATTTAGTTAAACTTTTATTGGTGATTCTTAGATTCTTAACAAGTTAATCAAAAAAATCTTTTATTAAAATCTGCTTCTTAACTAAGCATTTTCTTTCTGTTAGGTATGTTTGAATGATTATTTTTGTTATAAAAAGAAAAAAACCCTTAATCTTTTAAAGAAATGTTCTTGAAAATATAACTATTTATACTTTATTTTAATAAGTTAATTAACAAAGTTACTTAAAAAGTAAAACTCTTTTACATTACTTAGCTTTATTAACTTAATTAATGTTATCTAATTTTTAATAGACTAGTAATTAATTTATTAATAAAGATTACTAATTACAGGCCTCACAAATGGTCCCCTTTCCCCCTTATTCTGCTCAAGGTCCTTAAAAGTCCCTTTAAAAAAAAATGGCCCCTTTTTTCCCTTTTCCATAGTGCTAACTATGGATTCTAGCCATACTAAAGCCACTTTATTACAAACTTTTTATCTATTGGACGATGAAGTGCTTTTACATGTGATGTTATGCTAATATCGTCTTGCTTGTTTAAATTATGAAATTCTGCATTGTTTGAACTGTTTAGCATATTAAAGTGAAGCTTTTTGCTTTAATCACCTTATCATGACAACTCAGAAGTCTTATTCTTGATGTGTTGATATAAATAAAAAAAATAAATTTACTCGTAAATTCCTGGATTCCCCCTCCCCCTGGTCAATATTAAAGAAACATTAAAATTACGATAAGCAATTCCTGGAACATTAAAATTGTATTTTAATGTTCCAGGATGTACCAGGATTTTAATGTTCCAAATTGTATTGCACAAGCAGATATTTTATGTGTATACAAATTGTAACTGCTATGAATTAGTCTGGTTTCTAGTTACAAGACTGAAGTGTTCCTGTTCTATAAAATATAAATTCTATAAGATATATACTTTTATGTGCATCAGCCAATTTCCTTTTTGTGTATAGGTTTTTTTTTTTTTTTTTTTCCCCAAACAGAACAAGTCCCTTTAGGTCCCTTTTATGATTAAAATAGCTCCCTTTTTACCCAGAACCGACATCGAAATTCTGTTGTGAGCCCTGTAATTAATTATTATTAATTTATTAATCAATAAAGCATTGGCTCACTCAATTTTTTTAAAGTATTTTTTTTCAAATTATAAGTGATTTTATTCATTATATATACTGCCCTTTTTAAGAAACACAATGCCCTTTTAAAACAATGATGCCCTTTTTTAAAACCTTTGCACCCTGCCCTTTTTCCTACCTAGAATGAGCTCTGGTTTATAGCATTATTTTCAATGATAATCACATAAGAATTGCAGTGTATAGGGACTGTGTAGGCTGTAAATAAGTGTAATGATAATGGATGATTTAGAAATGAAAAAAAAATTTTTTTTCATTAATATTACAAAAGCAGAACATAGTTAAATTTCAACCAGTTCAGTAATATCTACTTTACAACCAAACTTTTGTTGTTTTAGCATTGCATAGCAGTAAACTAGTTTAGAAAAAGTATTTGTTGACCTATTTATTTTTAGTTTAAATAAAAGAAAATTTGGAAAAGAATCTTTCAATAGCAGCATTACTTGTTGGACATATTTGAAGGTGTGCAACTAGTGAGCAGAATTCCTTGGAAATTTCTCAGGCTTTTGAAACACTTTCTCACCAATTATAGGCACTGACAATTCTAATCACATTTTCTGAAACATAATCATAAAAAGGGGGTTAAGTATTTTCTTTTGAGAGGCTGAAGCTATTTTGGCCGTCTGCTGCTAGTTGATGATTTTCCTATATCCAAGTTCATGTTTTGTACAACATCTTTCTACAAAGCATGTATATCTGCAGGTACTTTTTTGTTGTTTTTTAGTAATTGGAAAAGCAACAAAAATCTATATTATAATAAACAAAAATCTGTATTATAAATCAAAAATCTATAATTAAATATATAGTAAATAAATATTATAAATCAAAATCTATATTATAATCTATATTTAAAATATAGATTATATATTATCTATATTTTAAATATAGATATAAAAAATAGGTCTGCCAATCCAATTTCAAAGAAGGGTGTAGTAGTTGGAGGCTGGGGGACACTGATAACTAATGCATGACCTAGGCATCTGACAAGGGATTGATTGATTGCACTGGACTGATAAATGTAACTTATTTCTTAACTTCAAAAGGAAGAAAATGAATCTAGTTACCTTATAAGGACATACAGAATTTTTTCAACAAGTATTTTGAATTCATTTTTACCTATTTATTTGCATATTAGGCTGTTTTCATCAAATAGTTCTTTTCATTATAATATTTAAATGAGCAAGTTAAATGCATATTAAATAGTATACAAAATTAATTTGATTATTAATGCTATTATAACCTTTGCTAAATTGTAGACCTTACTTCGCATTATTTAAGAACCAATTAGTTTTTTTCCATTTTTGGCCTGGCAATGATACCACCCCTGTTTACTTTTGAAAGCCACTCATTTCTTTGGAAAGAGGATTGCACCGTGCTCTGTCCATTGTTTAGGAAGGAAAAAAATGTCAGGTGCAGAGAGCTTGTACCACACCCATCTCTGGAATAAGTTCCAAATTTGTTTCACATGTTTCCTCTCTGCATTTTCGTTCTGCCCAGTCCTGCTTATGTTTATGAGTAACATGGCTGCAAATGCAAAATGAAAGTATGTCTCTTGCAGAGAAAAAGGCATTGATCGAATCTTTGGAAAAGTGAAGCCTGTCTAAGGCAGCTTTTGCAAAAATGCATGGAATACTAAGATCAACTATAAATAATATTTTGTCTTCAAAATCATCTACTGAGGTGTTCAAAAATGGAGAAAGAAAACTACAACATGTTTCACCTTTTGACAAGGTTGAGCAATCTCTTCTGATGTGGATAAAAAGTGCCAAATCACAAAATGTGCCAATATCTTCCTTTATGTTGAAAGAAAAGGCTTTACAATTTGCTGCTGAGCTAGGAGAATCTAGTTTCAGTGCTAGCAATGGGTGGTTACAAAGATTTACATTACGACATGACTTAGCTTAAAAAAAAATATGCAGTGAAGCTGCTGATGTGAATGACAAACAATTAGAGGAATGGAGAGAATCGAAGTTAAGTGATATTCTCAAACAGTATAATCCTTGTGATGTTTAAATGCTGATGAGTGTGGATTATTCTACCATGCTTTACCAGATAAAACTCTTTCTTTTAAAAATGAAAAATGTATTGGAGGCAAGAAAAGCAAAGAAAGACTGCATTTTATTAGCAGCAAATATGGAGGGCTCAGAAAAACTCACTCCCTTGGTCATATTAAAATTTCTGAGACCCTGTTGCATGAAAAACGTAAAATCTTTGCCTGTTTTGTATGATATAAATTTAAAAACTTGAATGCCAACTAGTATATAGGAGAAAACAATTTGACTTCTGGATAGTCATTTTTCAAAGAAAAGAATAAAAGTTTCCTTGATTATCAACAACTGTACTGTTCATTGTAACATTTGCCATTTGAATTCAGTTGAATTTGTTTTTTGCCTCTAAATAGCTCTAGTGTTTCCCAACCCCTAGATCAGGGAGTAATTGAAAACTTTAAAGTAATCTACAGAAAGCTACTCCTTAATGGCATGATTTCTGCTATTGATGCAAATGAAAAGTTTAGTGTGCCTGTGTTGGATGCCCTGTTTTATATTTATAAAGCTTCAAATAAGATATCAAATAAGACCATTTCAAACTGTTTTAGACATGCCCAATTTTGCCCCTCTGAAATTCATGCATCATCAGACGACAAAGATGAGCCTTTAACTAAGCTTGCACAGTCTTTGAAACCACAGATATGCCGATGAAATGGAAAAGGCAGCAATTGACAATGATGTCGCTACTTCTTCTGAGTTTCAATTGCTAAAATTGTTTCAGAAGTCATAAATTCAAATGCTGTAGGAAACAACAATGAAGAGCGTGGTAGTGAACTTGAAATTAAGGCTGTAACTCAGACAGAAGTCCTCAAAGCATTGAATACTAGTAGGTGTTTTTTTTTTTTTTTATGCAATCTGTGACCTCAGTGGAATATTTTAAAACTGTTAGTGATCTTGAAAAAGTAGTGGTGAAAACATCTAAACCGAAGGAAAGGCAATCCTACATAAATGAATACTATTTTAAATACTGAATTGTGTTTCTAAATCTGTAAGCATACTATGCATCAATTATTATTTTCTTGTTTTATATCTAATCTGCATCAATAATTACATAAAAATATTAATCTTATAATAATATAGAATTCTGCTTTTCCTTATATATTTATATATAATATCGCTTGCAAAAACATGTATCTGAGTTAAAATAGATGGCTGTTTTCTTGTGTTATATACATGGCCACCCAGCTTATAAGGTCACTTATCTACAGTCCCCTCGATTAACCTTATAATGAGGTTTGATTGTATATGTTTTTAGGGAGAGTTCTTAGTTCCTCTATTGGAACAGTAGAAGTAGTTTCTTTTCCTGCTGTATTTTGAACATTTTTTCAATTTACATTGTCCACTTATCTCTAATAGATAAAAGAATTGAAGCCTGTTACTACCGTTTTGAGGCACCCTGTATATGAGTTATATATGCAATTACTTGACTAGTTCTTTTACTCATCTCTTTAAAAATGTGACTTTTTTAAAGACCGTTAAATGTTGTCATGCCAATATTTTTTTATAGATATAAATAGTATTCAAAGGAATGAAAAGAAATATATATAGAAACATGATTTCAAATGAATAGACCTTGTCTGAGAACCAGTTGAGACATTTCCCTTATATATAAAGCTAGCAAATTTCATATTCCTCTTACATGAATTAACCACCTGTACAAAGATGATACTGCAAATACTCATCTTTCAGAAAATAAAATTTTAGTTATGGTATTTTGTATGAGTGTGCATGTATATGAGCACTTATGGACAAATATTTATTTATTATGTTATTAAAATTAAGGTTCAGCAAAGAGATATTCCTGGTATAGATGCGGCCTATCTTGCAATGGATACTGAAGAAGGTGTTGAAGTAGTTTGGAATGAGGTTTTGTTTTCAGAGAGAAAAACATTTAAGTATCAGGAAGTAAGTATCACAATTTATAAAACTTAAATTACTCTAAAACTGATTTTTGTGAAGCTATTCAATGTTCATTTAACACATTCAGTTTCAAATATCAATTATTAATCCTTCTAATAGTTTATTAACTTTTATTTAATTTTATAGAGTAAAATAAGAGGTGTTTTTGATAGTTTAACTCAACTTGAGCATCCAAATATAGTTAAACTACATAAATATTGGATTGATAAAGATTCTGAAAAGCCAAGAGTAGTTTTCATAACTGAGTACATGTCAAGTGGTTCTTTGAAACAATTTCTCAAGAAAACTAAGCGGAATGTAATAAAATTACCTATCCAGGTAAGAAATTACATTAGATTTAAATATATATGTATATTTTATGTTGGTAAAAGTGTACACATAATGGTAAGATTAAATAATTTGAATGTGTGACATCATAAAGTTTTTCTTTATCTTTTATCTTTCTTAGGCTTGGAAACGTTGGTGTTCACAAATTTTGTCTGCTTTAAGGTGATTATTTTTTATTTGATAATATTCTGTAATAACATATGCATGATAATATTACAAAAACTAATCATTGTACGCAGGAGAAAGATTTATACACTCAAAACATCTTTGTGCAACTTGTTAAGTTTTTGTTGCAATTGAATACAAATATGGGAGGGGGGGCAATGCTGATTTCAAAATAAATCAGTCAGAGTAAATAGAATTCCTCTTTTATTTTCATTAGATTGAAATTAATTTTATTGCAGCTACTGTGCATGTTAAAAAGTAAATAAATATTTAAATTTATTCTTAAAAAATGGATTTGTGGATTGTGTTCTTCTTTAGTATTGTTTTATTATATATATATGTGTGTGTGTGTGTGTGTGTGTAATCACCTTAAGCATACAATTAACTGAATGTATAATCCCCATACAAAAACTCTTAATGAGTTAAAAATTTGTGACACAGCATTTTACTCTATATGACTTTTTAATATGGGTCTTAAAAATAACAAATTTTGTGTGATCCCCTGGTGCGACTTCATAAGATTTGTTTATAAATTCCATTACTGTTACTCTTGTTTTATTTTCTAAAGAAGATTTCCACATTCAAGCAATGCTTTTAATTATCAAGTACACTGTCAAATAAATCACACTTTCACTTAGCCTATATTACCGGGTGTCCCAAAAATGACTGATGGATTTTGAAAATCAATAAAAAAAAAGATAGGAATGCGATAGATATGTATCGTTCATGGACTTATGCTTAGGAAATCAGGGAATTTTATCCCACCAAATTTCAAATTTAGTTAACATTTTCACCAACAGATGGTGCTGAAAACTATGAAAAAATAGAAACTGGTATGAAAATTTTGCAAGAACTGTTGCAAAAAACTAAACAATGACATTTTCAATGTAACCCCCATTTGCTGCAACAACGTGGTGCAGTCTGAGGCAAAAATTTCCAGACATCCGTTCAAAAATGTCACTTGGAATTGTCTCACATGCAGTACAGATGTGCTGCTTCAGCTCTGTAAATGTTTGTGGATTTTGACGATATACCAAATCTTTCAGGTACCCCAAAGAAAAAGTCACAAGGTGTCAAGTCTGGCAAATAAGGAGGCCATGCCATGCCACGGTTTTTGGTTTTTAGTTTTCAGCACCACCCGTGGGTGAAAATATTTACTAAATTTGAAATTTGGTGGGATAAAATTCCCTGATTTCCCCAGCATAAGGCTGCAAATGATACATATTTATCGCATTCCGTCTTTTTTAAAAATTGATTTTCAAAATCAATGTCATTTTTGGGATATTTGGTATGTATTCAAATAAATTGATTTCAATAATTTATCTTTTGCGTCACACTATCAAAAAGGGCAAATGTTTCCTTTGTAACACACTATGTATTTGAATACATTTCACTTAGATTGGAAACTCTGACACAAAATAAACATTTACTTAAACTTTACTTGCCCTTCTAGATAGCGTGACGCAAAAGATAAATTATTAAAATAACTTCATTTGAATACATAATATAGGCTCAGTGAAAGCGTGATATATTTGACAGTGTATTTGATAATTAAAAGTATTTCTTAAATGTGTAAATCTTCTTTAGAAAATAAAACAAGAGTAATTGTAATGGAATTAAAAAAAACATCTTAAAGTCACACCAGGGCGTCGCTCAAAACTTGATATCATTATTTTTAAGACCCATATTTAAAAGTCATATAGCTATAAAGTAAAATGCTGTCTCACAATCTTTTAACCTGTTAAAGGTTTTGTATGGGGATATATCGGTAAAAGTAGTCAAATTTTTCATTTGCAGCTCAATATGGAATGAAAGCAATGAAAATATGTATCATTTTATGAATAAAAAACGAAAATTTAAGCTTTAAATGCTTAGAAAAATAAAGGGTCCCCAGGAGATAAATAAAAATTTATAATTTTTAAAGCCCTATAATATATAAGAATGATAAAAGCAATTCAGTAACTGATGGAAAAAACAATAATGGTAGCTATGTGGCATGAGTAGTGTAAAAACTAAATAAACTAGCGAAGAAAAAAAAGTTGCTTGAATTTCAGTGTATGTTCAAGATTAAAAGTAGAAACAAGATGCAGTAGTTACTTAACCGGATCTCTGCTTTAACCGGCTGTATTTGATTTTTGGCTGGCATTTTCGTTGATTTAATTCTCCCCCCTCCCCAAAAATGACTGACACCGACTTCTGTCATATTACATAAAGATGGAGCAATAGCATTGGGAAAAGTCTTTATGCTATGTAGAACAACAAGCATCAGCTTCCTCCACAGATGTGGTGTTTTAAAGTTGTCAAAGTTTCAGTCTTCAGCAGAAAAAAAAAATGACTGATGTTTTTAAAACTTTCCTTGTAACTGTAAAACTTCTGCAATAAATTAAAAAATTTCTTTTAATGTAGTTACATCCATTAATTATATAGTTTTTTCACTCTCTGCTTTAACTGGATTTTCATTTAACTAGCTCATCCCAGGTGGTCTCATTAGGTTCTCATCTTTAAGGAAATTCCCTGGGGAATGATTAGGATGGGTGAGAACAAGGGTGGCAAGGAAAGGGGGGGTAGTGTAAAAGGAGAGGAGAATGGAAACAGGAAAAGCAGAGAAAGATTCTTTGAAAAAAGGGTATTAGAATCATGGTTAGAATCAGAGGGAACCAGGAATAGAAGTGAATTTTGCATGTGTTCTTCCGCCCAAACCGATTGGCCGTGTCATGTCACAACCTCAGTTGTGCTTATTCCAGTATTAATATGCGAGAGTTAAATAGTCTCCTCTTTACTCTGGATTAGATTAAAAAAATGAGTTTTCCTAAATAAATGGGCGATGTCAATCACCAATTTCAGCACCAATTAAAATCATATATTAATTTCTTAAAAATCATTAGAGTGGATTCAGAGATAAAAAGGGGACATGAACTTTTTTGGAAAGTTAACTGTATGTACACAGAGTCGCAGTTGATTGGACGGTTGGTTTGTTGGTGTAGGCTGCATCACTCGTTGAACTGTCGTTCTCCATGATTACATTTCTTGTTTAATTACCACTTTATTAGTATAATTTTGAGAATATTGCTTATTATATTTAGTTTTTCAAATTTTCAATGTTGCTTCGTAAAATCATACTTGAAATACTTTTTTACATGAAGTATTTATTGTGCTTTTAGATAAAAACTTCTTTTAGTTTTTTGTTTAATAAAGTAGAAATGTAATATTTTAAATATTGATATATAAAACTTTAATGAAGGGAGAATATCTTGTAGAATTTTTTAATTATATTTAAATAATAGGTAATATTACATAAAGTTACTGGAAGCCTTTAAACTTCAAAACATAAAATAACAAAATTACTTGTAAGAGAAAATAATGTAGATGGGCCAGACAACTGTTCCTTTTAACTAGTGTAATATGAGTTTGGATAATTGATATAACATTTTTATAACCAGGAGCAAATATTTGAAACTCTATTCCCCCCCCCCCCAAAAAAAAAGGCATTTTCTCAAAATGATATTCTGAAAAAGTTATGTTAATTAAATATGTCTATTTTACACATTTGTAATAATAATAACAATAAAGTATTACAACAGGTACATTGAAAATAACTTTAACACATTCCCACAGATAACCTCGTCCCTACCTTTTGCTTTTTTTAATCATATTTAAAGATACTTGGAACAAAATCTTCAGATGTAAGAATACAAGATTTTAGAGTCATTTAAACGAAAATAAATTAAACTCATTCACAGAATGTATCCATCTAATCAATATTTTACGTAATGAAATATTTGCATTTCTTAAACACATTAAAAAACAACTATGTGTTTAAAGGGTACTGTGGAAAATATATCTGTGGAGTGTAAATGTTTGGTCTTATTGCTTTATATTTTAAATAAATCAAATAAGAAATTGAAATAAATTTATACTATATATAAATCAAAAATTTATACTATATATAATTATAAAATATAAAATTTTTTGATTTTTATACGGACCCAATACACAAATATTCCCCAGTTAGTAAAATTACCCCTTACTACATTAAATAGGTGATGTACAAAATTTCAACCTTTTTTTTTATTATTAAGAATTTCAGCCTTTCATCCTTTTTTGCTACGACCTTGCGTTTGTCAAAAGCATTTCTTTGTAGTGAGCCCCTACTACCACTCTTTAAGAAGCATGGCGCCCGACAACCTTTCAGCAATTGACAGCCCTTTTTGCCCCCTTTGCCCTGGTATGTCCATGTTCTCACTCGAGAACTTGCCATTCCCCTGCCCCTTCCATTACAGGGATCATCGCAGTCAAGATTATCGATCATTTTACGGGCCCCTTTATGAAACACTTTCTATTAAAATGATACTATAACAAAAATACGATCGATTGAAACAACCCTTAACTAAACACAATGCATAACTGTTCCTTCACAAAATTCCAAGCAACGCAATCAGACATTTATTGTAAATGAAACCCGATAAAATTTCCTTTTAAAAATAAGTTACTTTTTTCCTAATTGTGATGCTTATCAGAATCAGACAGTGACAATCATTGCTTTTTCGTTTTTTCTGTTTTCTTTTCGTTCGCGTAACTCAAAAAGAGGCACCTCTGGGATGTTTATTTTCACCTAATGTAGCAATAAAAAAACTGCAATCTCTGGAACATAACACTTTCAGTTGGGGGTAAGAAAGGGATTCAAAGTAACTTCACTGCCGATCCTATAATGTGGGTGTTATATTTGATAATTATTTCACAATCATAATTCTAGACTTCAGCTTTTTAGTGAAAACTGTCAGTATAAATAATGGCAGCTTCTGTAGTTTATAACTAGCTGTTTTGCACACTTGCAAGTTTTTGTATTTAATGATTGCTTTGTATAATCATTATCTGGCCTTCCTACTTCAATTTATGTATAGTTATTAAAGATATTTACTAAGCATTAAAGAATTACGGATTCATTTAGAAATGAAAAGCGCCTTTTTGAGAGTTGAATTGCGCAACTTCCTGATGTCCATTGATCTGAATTTATGTGTCGGACTATAAGAAATGAATGCTTAGGAATAAACTTTAATCATTTTGAGATTGCACCAAACCAGTTCTGAATATTTTCTATATGGTACACAAAATTGCCTTTTTGCAAGAACAAAGTATCCCTATTTTTAAGTCCCCCACGGCTGCATTTGCGTACTCCATTGGTCTTTATTCATGACAAACATTAATTTTCCGCGATGGACAGCTGTTATCAACTTTATGCTTGCCATAAGCCTTATTATGCTGGAATAAATCTTGAAATATTTATTTTATTTTATTGGTATTAAAAGATCACAAGAGAAGAGTTTATTAATGGATGCTCGCCACTCTTCAGATTTTTGTTCTGAGAAAGAGAGTCCTTGCAAAAACAAACAAGTGCAGGTGTCTGCTTCAAACCACAATCTTACGCATTATCGTAATATCCCCGTTTGCAAATTTCCGGAACAGATGATTACTTTTGCTAATTGGTCAAGTGGTACTAATACCCTTTATCAATGATCCAGCTCTTCCCCCCCCCCCCCTCCCTGCCATGCCGACATCGATCTTGGAGTTTAGTTGCCTCCTGTCAAATAAAATGTGGCAACTGGTACATAAATTTGTAGTCTCCACTTTCAAAAATACAGTCGCCACGTGGCGAGTGGCGACTGTTAATTTTGACCTTTAATGTACCAAAAAAGAAAAAAATTGTGTTGTTAATCACTTTACCAACTCAGAATTATAATTGGGTATCACGTTTCTTCTGATATAAAAACATAACTTGACTATTTTGTACTATGTTTCTTATTTTTCATGATGATATTAAAAAGATTATAAAATTGAATGAAACATGATATTTCATCTTTAAAAAAATTTAGTTTCATTGCTAGCAATTTCATAAAATTTCTCTATTAAAAATATTTTAGAAAAAATACAAAAATTATACTACACCAACTAAGTTAAAACTAAAACTTAACAGTTCTTTAAGTGAAATTTGTTCTGCTAATTCAAATGTATTAATTTAACAACTACTCGTATGAAAATTAAAACAAATTATGGTAGACCGATGGTAAGGTTGGCTCAAGTTATGCTAATGTAGTTTGCTGGGTATAAAAGCTGAGATATTATCACCCTAGTATTTATAAAAGGATTAAAATTTTTAACCTCCCCAGGGCTAAGTGAGGTATGAAAATTATAGTCCAATATAAAATTAATGCTGTGACTAAAATATATGAATTAACTTTATGTATTCATTATTCAAATATTAAGTGAATGTTCATTTTTCTTATATTATTATTTAGAAATTCAATTATTGTGAACATTTTCAAGTGTTTTATTGATGATTTTAAATTTATTAAAAATAGAAAGTGAATTTCTTTTAGAGATTTCCTCTTTTAGATCTTGCTTTAAAAAAAAAAAAAATCATTTTAAAAGTATATATTTTTTAATGTCAAAATCATGAAAAAGGTATTGTTATTAAATATGTATTACAGTAGAATCTTGATTATCTGAGGTTTTTGGGACCAAAACATAAACAATTATCATTCACAATATTTTGTTATACTATATTATGTATTTGTTAACAATTAGCATATAATGTATGTTTACTAATACATGCTTTAACAAAAGATATATTTGTAATTAAATATTTTTAAGCAATTGTAATTAAATTTAAAATTAATTTAAATATGCAAATTAGGACCATACTGGTATAGACTTGTTATAATCTAACATGGTTTGACTAGCTTGAACTCAGTGGGGTAGTTGAAGGAGGACGTGGAGGGATGCCATCCCCTTACTTTTTTGTTGGAGCTTATGTGTATCCCCACCTTTTTGTTTTACAAGGGGACGATCTTCTTTTTACTGTAATAAAATTTTCATTTGGTAATTCTGCTTCCAAAGGGCAACTAAAACGACCTTTTTGGACCGCTTGGACTTACATTATTTAGCATTTATAAAGAAAGTAAACATATGCTTAGAAATACAATTGTGCTCTTGTGAAAGGCACTCTTCGTCAAAGAGTGTCTTCCCCAAATGGTTTGGGGGGAGGTAGTACTTAGTTAGTAAGGGGTCCAGTACAAAAAAAAAAAAAAAAAAGTAATCTAGTTATTTTGACATTTGGTTTGTTGACAGTGGTAGACTGAAAAATTGTTTTCCTTGAGGGACTGTTGTTCAAAAGTTACATTGCTGTTACAATAAAAATGTAATTAATTACTCTAAAAACTACTGATCAATTAATAAATAATTAAAATTAATGATTTGATTAATTATAATTAGCAATACTTACATTTAACTAATTACCTGTATTTAAGTTTAATTAGTCAAAAACGAGCGTCCCCCCCCCACACTTTTTTTCTCAGGACTACATCATTGCTTGATCTGTTTCAAGTTTACATCTAAGTTATTTCACATTCATCGTGGTGATACCTCTGTTAAAGCAGACTGGTCAGTTGAGTTTAATGCCTTGGTTTAACACGGAATATCCGATAAGTGGGGCTTAAATAATTGACATTCTACTGTAATGTATATTTGGTCTTCGAATTTTGTCAATGTCAATTTTCTTAGAACTTAAAACCCTTAGAAGTATAAGGTAATAATAAAAGTTTATTACTTGTAAAAAGCCTTTTTTGGTTAAAATTTAATATGAAAGTAATGCAGTATGACATCAATATTCAATAACATTAACTTGTACTTCATGTGTCACCTACCTTAGCATTATATACTTTCAGTAACTGGGTTGTGCAGGTTCCACACAAACTGTCAGTTTAACTCTATTGATGGTATCTTCAGCTGCATTTCATATTCTGTATTAATTTTATTTTATATTTTGATGCCACATAAATTAAGAAAGTTTTTCCTTTAAATATGTTTTCTGAATGCCGTTAAATTTTTTTTATAGCTGCGTAAGAAACTTGTAGGTATTCTTTTTCACCCCAAATTTAGGAGCTGCTCTTTCTTAAATTTAGATTTTAGCTTCAAATCTGTTGATATGTTGATAAAATTTCCCCTTTCACTCATTAGAGAGCTTTCTGATTTGTTGTACTGCTCAATTTTTTTTTTATTCAGTCATGCTTAGTTTTTACATCTGGGAACTATTCTCAGAATTATATTCTTCTTATTCTTAAGCACTAGGGCCTGTTATAAACCAAGGGTGCCTCTCTAAGCTTTCTCTCCCTGACCCTATTCGGCGCAACAGCTTTCCATCAGTTCATACCTAACTGTTTAAGGTCTTTTTCTATGCTATCTAACCATCTAGTAGGGGTCTTCCTTTTTGGCATTTCCCCTCTATTCATGAGAAGTTATATTTTTTGTGGGAAAAGAATCATCAAATCTATAAATATGGCCTAGCCATCTAATACGGGAAGCCTTTATTATTTTAACAATGTTGGGATCATATTTCATATAGATTTCATGGTTATATAAAATTCTCCATATGTTATTTTCTTTTAGTGATCCGAAGATTTTTCTCAACATTTTTCTTTCAAAAATCAGTAGTAGATCCTCCTCTGCCTTGTTAAGCGTCCAGCATTCACATCCGTAAAGGGCAACAGGTCTTATATAGATTTATTTTGGTTTTTATACTAATTAATTTAGATTTGAGTTGATTTCTAAGTCCATAGAAACATCTGTTGGCCATAGATAACCTGTTTGCTTTTCAATTTTTATGTTGTTGCTTGTGATCATTGTGCTCAGATATTTAAATTGCTTAACTGTCTCAATAAGTGTTTATCCTTAGAAGGGATAGGTCAGTTCGTTTATTTGTTATTATGATAAATTTCATTTTATCTTTATTGATGTCAGAATTGTATTAGTTTTCCTTAATTGAAAAGGGTACTCTCCAGATCCCTTGATTTAACTCAAAATCCAGGAGTTCCACAAAACAGGTTAAAGACCACTGACTTATACTAGCAGTCGTTCCCAGTCTATTGGGAGATTTTTCATTGTTCTCATGGATTTTCATATTTTGTAAACCTCTCTCAAAAAAGTATTAAAAGTCAGCTAAATTTCCTCTCATAATTATGCGAATAGCAAATTACTTTTATGAAAATCACACAACTTGGAATTAATCTGAGAAGCTATATATTGAATGATGAAACTTTTAAGAAATAACTATTTATGAAACTGGAATGAATAAAATGAGTTTCCTTAACATTTAAATACATTTTGACATGGTGTATTTTTGGTGTTATTGTTCCTAATTTCTAGTATAATTCAATTAAATTACCAATTACATTACATTAAAATTCAATTCACATTATCTCAAATGTTAATCATCAAGTTTTTAGTTTATTATATTTTTACTTTATCAACTTTTTTTTCATTTTTATGCCCACGGCAAATTTATTTTCCTTTCATATTTTGTAATATGACCATTCGTGAAACTTGATTTTTTTAGGAAACAATTTCTTCTTATTATTATTTAATTTCTTACAGCTATCTTCATTCTTGTTCTCCTCCAATAATTCATGGAAATCTTACATGTGATACCATTTTCATTCAACATAATGGTTTAATTAAAATTGGGTCAGGTAAGAAAATTTTTGTCTGTATTGTTAACTTTAATTCTGGTCATATTTTCTTTTAAAAATTGCATGAATCTGACCTTATTTGATTATACTGAATAGCTATAAAATAAATTGAGATGTTTAGAGCTCAGTTGTAAAAATCTGCGTACACAAAAGTAACCAAATTTTATCTATATTATTTCAACCACAACATTTCAATTTATATATATATTATAAATACATACATACAGGGTGGCATACCCTCCAACTGCTACGGATTATCCGTAGTTTATACGGATAAGTAGCATGAACTACGGAGCTACGGATGGTACAAAAAAACTACGGAATTGAGCAAATGTTTACTTTTTTTAGGGCATTATGCCTGCACGGAGGTGCGGTTTGCAACCCTAGCTGCTTTGTTGTGAGTCAACACTCCTGTGTGTCGGCGCCGATCGTGAAAGAAGGGAATTCAACATTCTCCCTCGGCGCCGGCAGCCGTGAGCGAACTTGTGTCGGCGAAAGTGTGGTGTGCGTGGGAGATGCCGTTAGCTGCTCCTCCTCTTGTTACGTCACGTCTCCTCTCGCATTTCCCACCACCCTATCTTGCTCCGTCCTGTGTTTGGATGTAAGCTTAGCTCTTTCGTGGAAGGAAAGTGCAGCGCACGTTGTTTTCTTTGTTCACATGGATCGTTTTTTAAAACGTGATAGTACTACTGATATTGAAAAAAAACCTCTAATAATGATGTTGCAGGTGCAGGGTGTCTACCACTCTTGAAAGTCTGGTAAAAGCCGGGAAATTGGAAAATGGGTCCGGAAAGTCTGGAAAAAAACCGGGAAATTGGATAATGGGTCCGGAAAATTCACCAAAAGAATCAAATTTTTTTTCCGTGTCTTTGTTTTTTCTACACTTTATCTCTAATTGTCAGACTGGAAACCGAAAGCAGCTGCGACGCATTTTTCGGACCGCGAAAGCATCAAGCGATGTGTTTGTATAAGGAGGGGAAAATGGGGGGACTCATCAATCGTGACGTGAGGGTAAAAGACAAAATTAGCTTACTTGATAACTTATATCTTAGGACTGTGTTTCCAAGAACAGTTAGTTAATTCTATCAGAAAGTGCAACTACTTCTGTTTCTCAATGGATGAAAGCTTAATCCTGTATACTTTAGTCAAAATTGATTTAAAGAAGTTGTACAAAATATGCAAATATAAAGACAAGCATTGTGCAATTTCCCTAAGTAAAATGCATGGGTCAGGAATTTTTTCCCCGGGACCTCCCAAAAGTCAGGAAATTGACTTTCAGAAATTTGGTAGAAAACCTCTAAAAAGCGGGAGGTTACGACTACTTCAACTCATATATATGTATAGGTGTTTGTGATAAGGGAGTGATGAATATGCATTTTGTATGGCAAAAAAATTCCTCATAAGGGGGTTATGACTCCCCTAACCCCCCCCCCCCCCCGGCGATATCGCTTAAGTGCTACTGATGAGGTGAAGGCCAATGTTGGAGGGTATGGGGTGTGCAAAATAAAAGTGGCACGGGCAATATTTTCATGAAAGTGGTTTGGAAAAGGTTTATATATGTTAAGACATGACACGTGTACATTATTAAGCAATGACAGGGATGTGCCAGCTGCTCCAATTGCTCCAAATTGTGCCAAATCAATCCTGATGCTCCAATCTGCTACAAAAAGATCATTTTCGGACATTTTTGCTTCAAATTCGACAAAACTGCTACATTTTTAATTTTTCCATATACGTTGAAAACGTTTGTAAATCTCCCGAAATTTTACAAAAATCATCACACATTCTAAGCATTCTAATTTCAATCTTTCTCTATTGATCTTAAAAACAAATATTTTT
This sequence comes from Cheiracanthium punctorium, assembly GCA_038373885.1. Classification (NCBI taxonomy): domain Eukaryota; kingdom Metazoa; phylum Arthropoda; class Arachnida; order Araneae; family Cheiracanthiidae; genus Cheiracanthium; species Cheiracanthium punctorium. The sequence continues at coordinate 765,749 of JAWZYV010003197.1, read as the reverse complement.
TCTTTGACATCCCTTTGTTTAAACCTCCAATGCTTTAAGAGTAAAAATTGACCTCTGTTTTAAATTTAATTTTATATAAATTGATAATTTTTGTTACCAAATTTTTTATTAGCCGCTGATGGTAGTTAACCCATTTGTGCCCATATATTTTTGACTTCTTCGATTTTTGCTAATACCAGCAATAATAGATAAATTTCTTATGTCAACTTCTGGAACAAGGGATGATTTCTTTTAAAATCATTATGTATAAAATGAAGTCTCAACATCCTACTGGGTCATGTTAAAATATTTTGTGGAGTTGAGGTTCAATACTCGTGAATAAAGGGTAGGAAAAATAAATAACATTTTCAACTGATATCGAAAGTGCCGTCTCAAAAAAGGGATACTAGGCATAACTGGATTAATATAGTTTAGTAAATTTTCAATTTTTGATTTAAAATAGATATTTTGTATAGAATGTATAAAACAACGGATTTTTTTATTTATTTCATAAGCTTCTGGCTCTCCTCTGACCCCACCACCACAAAAAAAACTTTTTTTTTTTTTCATTAGCTAAGAGTGTTTAAGAATTTCCTTAATTTTCAGTTTTTAGATGGGCATTCTTCAATGACTTTTCTCTTTCCCTTCAAAATTAATTTTGTATTTCAAAATTAACATTCTTGTGCTCCAAAAGTGATTTTTTTGTGCTTCAAATTGCTCCAGAAATCTGTTTTTTTTTGCTCCAAAGTGAACCAAAATTGTGTTTTTTCTTGCTCCACAAATTGCTCCAAAATTTAATTTCAGCTGGCTCATCCCTGCAATGAGATGGGAAATTAAAGGATTATAAACACAGGACACTTTAGTAAACTTAAAGAGTTTATTTGCACTAAAAAAAAATACAGTACATGAAATCAAGTCAGATTGTAGCAACAGGACAATAATATCGACCCTCGATAATGAACAGGTGAACTCAGGAAATTTCCAGCAAATCACACTAAATGCTGGCAATCTCCTCCACTGACGGAAGCAGTGTTGTGCTCGATTTATTAAACTGTGAGACACGCATTGCAGCTCTGCTTGAGGGATACCAGCTATGGTGTTTTCAGTGTTCTGCTGCTGCGCTTCCAGTGTTTGAGGATTATTTGAGTACACGAGACCCTTCAATTTGTCCCACAGGTAAAAGTCACAGGGTAAGAGATCTGGTGAACGAGGTGGCCAGCTGATTTCACTGCCTTTGCTGACTGTCTGCTCCTCACTGAACACCTCATGCACACATGACAAGGTTGTCGAAGCCTTGTGTGCTGTTGAAAATATCCATGTAATCGTTCATCTTCCGTGAGTTCATCCACAAACAGATTCTGGACATAACGGTTAGCATTCACAGTATCGTGTGATGATGTAGAGTCCAGCTATTGCACACTAAGCTTCAAATTATGCAACGGCTGTTCAATGTAATGATGGGGATTTTCTGATTCATAATATCTCATGTTATGTGAGTTCAAATACCCTGAGAATCTGAACCAGACCTAATCTGTAAATGAAATACACAGGATCCAAAAGTCCTAATTCCATCTCGCTCAGAAACTACTGGCAGAACTCAACACGCGACTTGTTGTCTAGAGGCTTCAACTCTTGCACAACACTGAATTTGTAAGGATGATGTTGCAGGTTCTTCTTGATAATGTTTCGACACGACGTTCTCTTAATGCCCACATGCACAGATAACCGGCATTGAAATGTCTTTGGGCTATTTTCAAGGCTGTCCTTTACTCTAGCAATGTTTTCTGCTGTTTGCTTCCTCTTCACATAACTTTGGCCTTTATTTCCAACAGTGCCCGTTTCACGCCATTTTGCCACTAACTTTCGCATTGCGAACTTTGCTGGAGGTTTCTTCAATACACTTCCATTCTTGAACTCTTGCCCTGACAGTTCTGCACTCATATTTTACGAATTGTGTTTCGCATAACACGAGTTCTTTTATCGTGAGCACCATTTCATGTTGCATTAAATTACATGCATTTAGCACATCTGCACCCTCTTAAGCTCCATTTCCACTTCGTCTTTATTGCCCCTAATATCTTTACCGACTCAAATGTCGTAATGCTAAAGTAGAATTTTGTTTCCACTAGCTTTGTTATCTCCTTTAGAATCGTACATTTCCTCATGGCTATTATCGATTTTGCACATGCATGTTTAAACTTTTATCTGCTTCCTGTTTTTCTTTTAAATATATCCCCATTGGTTATTTTTAAATACAGAAGAATTTCTTAAATTTGGACTTCCAATTTACGGAATTTCAATTATCAAGACAAAATTAGACCTTAAAATAACAATAAATCAGTATTCAAACAAAAATGTTTTTTAAAGATTTTACTAAAAATGTTTAAAAGAATAGCATCTTTCTAATGAGCAATTTCTCAGTAAATGTATTTTATTTTTAATACATTTTTCCATTAAAAAAAAAGGTAACTTTTTTTAAAAAAAACTTTACCTGATTATAATGATTTTTTTAAATAAGTAATACTGCAGGATTTTTATAATCTGAAAATTTGTGTTATCCAGAATCGGTAAAGTCCCGTTGATTTTGAATTTGAAAATTCTGCTGTATTTATTTAAGGTACTTTTTTAGTTAGCACTTTTATACTCCCACCATAGGAACCGGAGAAAATCTCTATCTGTAGGATGCAAGCTTATTTGCAAAAAGGCTCGGCGTATGTCCGAAATTACCCCATATTTCCCTTCTCTAAACTTTGGCAAAATTTTTGGGATCAATTCTATGTAATTTGGACCCTTCTCCAAGCAATCGTTTAGGGATATCGAATTTTTCTCTTTTGCCGAAGCGTCAAATACCGGCCGAATTTTGGTAGTTGAATTTTCCCGAAAAACTGCCCTATGTGGCAAATAATGAACTTTAGTCTCCTCTTCGTCCGAAGTATCGACGGTTTCGATAATTTTGTCCTCCACGCAATCCTTTAAAACCTTTTCATAGGCTTCTAGTGAATCTTTGGCTTTAAGAGATCTCATGCACGATCTAAGGCGCTTTTCTGCGAGAATTCTATTATCCGGTAATTCAGGATGAACTTCTAACCAAGGAAGAGACACTTGATACCGCCCTGTACTATCTCTTTCGAAAGAACGAATAAAATAATTCTCAGTAGCCTTTTCTATCTCTTGTCTAGTTTGGGAAAGAGCTGGGTCTGTTATTCCCAAAGAATCAATTGACCATAAGTCACAAATTTTCCTCTCACTAATGTGAAGGGATAAGAGAACTTTATCAGGATTCCCTTCAATTTCCCCCGTTCTTCCTAATACTGTCCATCCCAAATGCATATTCATAGCTACTAGACCCTGTGTTACATGTACTATCTCGCCTGTTAGAAGCTTTCCTGCATAATTGGATCCCACAAGCAAGTGTATTTCGTCCGGATTTTTCTCGAATAAACAGCTATTTTCATTAATAGTTATGTCACTGGGAAATATCTTACATTTTTTTAGTTTTTCTAGGCATTTCTCATCATCTAATTTGGGAACACACGAGCATATCGTTTTTTGGCCCATAACATTAATTTTACACTTGAAGCTTTTTCTTGGATCACTTAAATGAACTACGTATTTATTGTGCTTTTCCTCTTTTTCTATGCCCCTAAAAAGTCTGTGTACTACTGTTTCCTGACCTAAACATTTCAGTTTCAGCTTTTTCGCAAGAAATAAACTAATATATGATCGGCTACTTCCAGTATCCAAGATCATTCTAACTGAATGGGTTTTGCCGTTCTCAGTAACATTCACTATCATTGTTTGCAGCATAACTTTTTCTTGAGCGCAATTATTCGCCAATGCGGTAATTTCACTAAGATCTTTATTCACTTCGTTTTTTCTTTTTTCTTTCCTAAAACACATTAATTCTAAATGTCATAATCCACAAAATTTACATTTAACCCTTGATAAACATTGTTTGCTGACATGATGTGGTTTGACGCAGCGGAAACAATACCCTTTTTTCTTGCATTTATCTATTTTTTGTTCGATAGTCAGTGAAAAAGCCTGATTGCAAAACATACTTTCATGCTGCAAGCTATCACAAAACGCGCAAACACTCTTTTCCCCTTTCGAGGACTTATCCGCGTTCATTAATTCTGCAGCTGTCATTTTCTGCGTTCGGTGATTTTCAAGTGCCCTGGTGTTTCTCTGCTGGTCAAATGTCACGGGAGGAATTAACCTTGATGGGGCCCCCACTTGAACTGCAGCAGTCTTTTCGCGTGCAATGAGTTGGTCAGAGAGAAAATTCACCAGTAATTTCAAATCAGAGCTTCTCTTTTTTTCTATTTGATTATATCCGAAAATTAGGTCATCTGGAAGCGTTTTCAATATTATATGGATTAACAGAGTCCCATAAGAATCTGAGGTTACGTTTAATGATTCGAGACTTCTGATATGTTTTTGTAAATGATTGAATAATTTACGGAAGTTATGAACGTCACTGGAAGTTTTCAGTGGTTTGGTTTTAAGCAATTTATCGATGTGCGCATTAACAAGTGTCTTCATTTCTAAATCTCTCATTGAGCAATTTTACCGAACTTTTATAATTTTCTTCTGTCAGATCGAAACCTTCTATTGTATTAAGGGCAGTTCTCCCTAAAAAGGATTTCAAATAATTAAATTTACTTATGGAATCAAGATTTTCATTTTGATGTATGACTGATGAGAAAGTGTTCCAAAATGTCAGCCGTTCACAACTATCACCAAAGAATTTCGGAATTGTAAGTTTTGGAAATTTTATATTTTGACTTTGTGTTTTAACGCTGACTATTGGACTTGCTTTTGAGGGTTCAGAGTGGTTTGATACACCCATTTGTTGTTTCTCATTATTCTTTTCTTTGAATTTCTTATTTGCTTTAAATGTAATTGTAGTTATTTTTTCTCTAAATTCTTCTACACCCTCCAATTCTTCATCAAGATCGTCAATTTTTGTCAACTTTTCAATCTTGATGTCTACTAGTTTTAGTTCACTCGATTTTTCTTTCAAATGTTCTAAGGAAAGTTCTAAGTTCTCTACATCGAGAGCTGGGTCAGCCAATTCAGTCTTAATTTTATTGACTGTCTTTGTAACGGCAGCTCCAATGTAACCACGTTTCTTTGTTAATTTACTTAATTCGTCAGTCATGTTGTAAATATTCAATTCTCAATATTGTTCTGAGTCAATTATATCAAAGTTCAATATTGCAATATCAAATCTTTCAGTTTCTTTAAACATAAGAAATCATTGGCAGTCCCTGTTCGGGCGCCATGTGTCGAAAAAAGAGGGTTCTTTTTTGTGAATTCTTATTTTCCTTTTTTCGGTAACAAATAGGTAAGTGAAAAGACACTTACCTTCTCTGAGGGTGCCGAAGATATCCTATGTCTTCAAAGCCTGTAAACTGATCGTGTGAACAGTTTCTTTGCATTTTATTTTCTAACTATTTTATTGAATCTTGACTACTATATAAAGAAAAACAATATTTACAAATCATTATTTACAAATCTGACAATTAACGCGGTTTCTTTTTCAATTACTATTATGCTGCCGAACGGTACAGACACTCGTTTGCTCATTTAGCATTCTACTTCTACTCTGCTGAAGTCCGACTGTTTACGAGAGTTGACAAAAAAGGTTTCGGTTCATGTGTAAAAAGTTTTGGTTTCGGTTGGCGCAGGGAGTGTCAGCCAGGGAGTGCAGATAGTGATGTTGCCATTCCGGACAGCTGACTTTCTTAGTGCTTCTGAAGCGTATTTACTTTACATCATAAGAATAACCGTCCCAAACTCCAAATTTTTAGATTATCAGCCATCCAGTAGATCAGAATCCTGGACCCTTATACTTCAGTTATCTACCATCTTCAGTATCTTATCAACTCAGCTCAGGTGGGTACAACATCCTGTTTTAGATACCATCTCCGCCCTTAAAATGTCCAATACAAGATAGTGCATGCATAAATTTAGATTAATTAATCAAATTTCTATTTGAAAAGTATTGAACAAAATTTTAAATCTGTTATTTAAAGGAATACAAAATAAAAGTTAGAAAACCTAAGATTTGGAAAAATATTGATCTTAAAATTCAATAATTACAAAAAATTTTATTTCTACGTGAAAAGTAAAATAATTATTATTAAAACTAGTTAGTATGTAAAACTATTTTTTTTTCCTTTGAATACAAAATAATAATGTGAACTTTCTAATGAGAAAATTTTTTTTTCATTAAAATATTAATTACATATTGAATTTTCCAAATAGTGTTATTAATATTAGAAAAAGTAAAGACTTAATTATAATTAGAAATAGATATCAAAATACTAGAGATCATCAGAATATGACATGAAAAGAAAAAGTTAGGAAGGAGCTTTATAAATAATACCTAAATTAATTATTTTTTAATTGAAAGTCTTAACTATTTTTAATTATTAATTATCCTTGCAAAAGACCGACAGTGGGAATTAAACTCAAGACGTCAGGACAAAAATCAAATGCGGAACGTCCTAGCCAAAGCACAACCTAGTTTGTGTTATAAGTTAAGTTGTACAGATCTTGTCACAGATCTATGCGACATCTCGGATAGCTGAGAGCCAAAAGCTAAAAGAGATATAAATATTATTAAAAGAGTGACAAATTAAAACATAAGGGATAAAAATATTGAAAAGGAAGGATGACAGAATTATGTGTGTATAAAATCATGGACTGAGATTGAGCGCAGAGTCTTTAACCTTTCTCTTTTGCCTTGAGATTTTTTAGGTCAATTGATTGTATCAAGGTTCATAAAAATTTGGAATACTGTGATGAAAATTGATGATTAATTGAACAAAAAAAAAATTATTAAGAGCCTACTTATCCTTAAAATAATGTAACTCTCAGGCTGTACTCTCTCGCTTTCGCCTTTGTGTCTGCCATATTGGAATGCTTGAGAGAGCGTTTCTTATGGAACCAGCCAATGGGTTTACAAGATTCTTACGACGTTAGAAGTGGGGCATGAAAACTTTTATTCCGATAAAAAACGACCGTAAAGGCAGAAACAGCAGCTTCAGATAGAGTATTTAGCAGCGATAAGTGCAGTAAGGAGAATAAAAGGTCTAGTGGAAACGCGGCCTTACATGACTTTAATGACACATCTGCAACTCTGGACGGAGCGTGCAAGTGATAAGCACGCTTGGTGATGTACGCTATGGTCAAAGATGCTGGTTCTTGTATTGACGTCACCAGTCATTTTGTTTTCCTTCCAGGCCACTTTCATGAAAATATTTTCCGGGCTACTTTTATTTTGCCTTCCTCTATATATGTGTGTGTGTGTGTGTGTGTGTCGGCATCGCACACACAAATTCAATTTTTGTCATTTACAAGAACAAACAATTGGGCAAGACAGCTGAAAGAATTACAGAAAACAATTTCTGCTTCAAATTTTACCTTGCTCTTGAAATATGTTGTCCAAGTTTAAGTAAAGCAACTTATTGATGAAATTTTCATACTTGTTTTGGATAAAACAAAATACATAACTCTGTGTCTTGTACTTATTTGTAGCATCCACAAATCTTGCACTTTTGCATTTGATGTTTGTTCATTTTAACAGTATTACTCATCGTCTCTGAGAATCGCTTACTTCTAGTTCATTTTGCGCATTAAACATTGACATTACTAAGAATGAAAATTATTTTGATCAGGAATTTTTTTCATTTGAAAAATTTAGAAAGTATTATTTGAACAGACCAGTCAAATTTGGTATGAACTCATTTACATCAATTAAAAAAAAAGTATGTTATAAGGGAATGTAGTTGAATAACTGGTATATATGTACAGTCAATTCCTGTTATAATAAACCTGTAGGGACTGGCAAAATTTGCTCAGTCTCCTAAGTTCACTAAAACCAAAGTTTCCCCATGTTAAACTATGAAACTTAGTACACAGTTAAAAAATAATTTTTTTGCCAATACTCAATACTTAAAATTCTGAGGCACGCCTTCAGGAAAACCGATTTCAATGATCTTTGCCATAGTGGTAGTATACTATTTGAATATGCCACCTGTAAAATACTAAGACGCAATATTAAAATATATATGCGAGCAAACTTAATATTAATTTTTGAATTACATCACTTAAATTTAAGTTGCATGCACTTGCATGAGAGCGCTGTAGCATAATTGGTAAGGCCGTAGACTACCACTCCGGCGTTCTTGGTTCAAATCTTATACTGTGGGATGTTTCATCTGCTCATTTTTTTAAAATACAAATACTGATAATTTATTAATTTTTTAGTAAAGTAAATAACTTACTTATCCATTTATTGAATTTTTTCATTATTTAAATTTTATTTTAACTTGTAAAATCTTTATTTTGGAATCAAAATTTTACATATTCAAATGACATTCATTCATTTTGACACTCACAAAAATCAGTATTTATTTAAGACACATTTCTTTTTCTCACAATCGCAGGACATTCATTTTCTACTTTTCACGGATTTGTGAACACAGCAACAGCATTTTCACTTAATTGTCTGCCATCTGCTGATTGGTTACCAACTTTAAAATATCAAATTACATTCCACTTCAAGTCTAATTTTTTTATAATAATGTTAAAATTTTGGATAGAGGTAATTAAGCAGTGAAATTTGTTTTGAATTACAATACAGCTAAAAAATGTCATTAAGTGAAGCAAGTTCTAGTTATGATAAAAACTGAAAATTCTATGTACAGTGTTTCGTAGCAGTGGCTAAAATATAGAGTAGCGTATTATGAGAGTTTACATCTCAAAAATAATTCAATAGCAAAGACAACTTCTGATACACCATCTGAAGAAGTTATGATGATAGGTACAGAATTGTATAATAATATTACATATGTCGAGGGAAAAGAAATTTTATAATTCTTGAAGAATTGATCCATGTCCAAGAAGAAAGTATAGAAGAAAATTTCGAATCAATTAAGACAACTCACATTGGATGACTATATACCAAATGAAAAAAGAATTAAAATGAAGGAATATATTCCACACAAAAAATAAAGTATTAGCATAGCATGAGATTTGAACCCACAACACCAGAGTAGAAGGCCACAGCCTTGCCAATTATGCTACCATTCTTGCACAGGGTTATGTGTAACTTGCTTTTAAAGTTTTGGTGAGGTGATTCGAAAATAAATATTAATTTTTCTTGACTATATTTTTTTATTGCGTCTTAATATTTTACGCATAGCATATTCACATGGTAGACTACCACTGTGTCAAAGATATTTGAAATCGGCTCCCCTGAAGCCATGCCTCCTCCTTGCTAATAAGTCAAACATTATTAATCATATTTATGGAAATATACATTCCATTCAGTTGGTGAAAGTTGCTCCCTCTTTTGACCTGTGATATTGCACTGGGTATGGAAAATGGAATTGTCTAAGGTCAAAAGCAAAATTTCTGTTTTTATTCACTTGAAAAAATATTCTGCTTTTGTTGGTTAATATTTTCAAAAATTAGTATTCATCACTGCAATGAAAAAATTCTGACCCTCTCCATTTCCTTGTTTAGTATAGGTATGTTAGACTAGACCCCCCTACAAATCACCTGTATTTCAGAGCCTCTGCTTGATAATCTCTCTCTCCACTTGAACTCAAAAAAGAGATGCCCTTTGTCTGACTAGGCAGCGAACAATATCACCTGCTATTTCCAGAATTTTCAAGTTCAGTTTCTAAGTTCACTATAACCAAAGTCATGGTTTACTAAAACTGAAAAATGATATGAGCATTTCTAATGTATGTGAATCAGGACAGGACTACTGATTTGTCGTCACTATATTTGAAAGTTCACTATATCCGGAGTTGACTGTGTATGTATACTGAAATTTGTTTCTACAGTATAAGTTCCTTATTTGAATTTAAAGTAATAAATTATTTTTTAAATTTCATAAATATCATTTGATCATCTTTTAAAATTCTTTTATGTAGTTTGAAAGATTTTGGATGATTTATTTTGCTGTTCATTTCTTCATCACATTTCATACAATGCTTAAAAGTTCAAATGCTAAATTTTATCATTAAAAATGTTTAAAGCTTATGAATTTTTAAAATGACCCGTGAAGTTTAATTTATTTGTACAAAAATTCATGGCAATTTACTAATGTTCAAAACTGCTTGCATCAAACTTTTTTTTCATCTATGGCCTTTCCCCCCCCCCCCCCCCCCCATTTCATCTATTTTGTATCTGTGAATTAAAAAATCTTCTCTCTAGTAGAAATTTGTCAATTCTGTTTGCCCAGCTACAGATATGAGATTTAAAGCAAATCTCAACTGCACATGGTTCATGACACGTGATTTATTATGAGGAAGTCAAAGAAATAAAGATTAAATTCAAAAAAGTAAATGTGTTCCAATTGCATTTTTGATTAAATCAATAGTTAAAAAAAAAAAAAATTAAGGATAGGTCTTTATTGTACATATGCAATAGCTATAAGGAGTGAATGCATGTTTCCTGTGTGGAGATTGGATATTCAGTTAATATTTAGATAAAGCAATTAGTTTTCATTAGTTTCTATTCAGTAATTAGTTACTCAGTTGAAAGTTTCCAATATGGGTTTTTATGTTTATTGGTGATTCTTCACACATGCTATATGTTTGGTTTATAAGACATTTTTATCACTAAAACTGTAAAAAATTAAGAATTTCTTTGATTTGACATCTATTGTTTGAACGTTATTAAAATTAAAATAATAGATTAAATGTTTGACAAAGTATAGTAAAAATCTGTATTTTAAAGTTACAGTTATGCCAAAGATTGCACCTCCCCATTCTTTCTAAGTGTTTGTGTTCTATCACTCCCTATTTTTAAAAATCTTTCCATTCTGAGTGGACTGACCTCTCCACCCCCTTTTGCTATTCAACTATGAAGCTTACTTGGGTTCCAAGCACTAGGGGTTCCACATCAGGCTGACCATGATTGGGGCATTTGCTTTTATACACTAGAGCCCATGGTTGCGAAGACATGGATGAGCAGTACAAGTCTTGGCCCCATGTGGGCTCTTGCACCACTGAGTTCAGTTTTTTTAATTTTGTACAAACAGGGGTCTGTCCAGGTCGAAATCAGGTCCGAAAACGGACCCTTCGTAAAATTTAACAAGTTAAAAACGAACCCTTCACTAAATTCAATATTGGAAAAACGGACCCTTCACAAAATTCAGTTTGAGCAAAACGGCCCTTTCACAAAATAACTATTGCACTTTTCAATTGAGTTTAGGAATTATCATTTTGCGATCGCCGATCGTCACCCAATAATATCTTGGCCTAAATGTAAAGAACGTTGAGGATGATGACAGGAGGTAGGTTGATTGGAGACCCTAAGCCAGGGGGGTAAATTACACCACCTACAATTGCAGTTTGAAGCAGACGCCTGCACTTGTTTGTTCTTCCTCCTAAGTTCCCTCCACTTGCTATGTAGGAGCTCTCTTTCTGGGAATAAAAATCAGACTAGTAGCGAGCGCTCATTTATTAATTCTTTTCATGTGAGTTGTGTTTATGCCAAAAAATTAAACATCAAGACTTATTCCACTATAATATTAATAAGGCTCATTGCCAGAAGAAAAGGTGATGACAGCTGTCATTCTCGGGAAAATTACACATTCTTCATGAATAAAGCCAGTGGCGTATGTAAAAAGGGCAGCCAGGTTGGGGAGGGGATTAAAAGAAAGCACTTTGTTTTCCAAACTGGCACATTTATGCACCATGTAGTAAATGTTCAGAAATTGTTTGATGCAATCTCAAAATGATTAACTTAGTCCTAAATCTTATTCCTAAAGACAGACATAAATTCAGACCAATGCATGTTTCGAAATCGCACAAACTTTCTTACTCGCAATAAGTCGTTTTGCATTTTGAAATGAATCCGTAATTCTCTAATGTTTAGTAAATATCTGTAATAACTGTAAATAATCTGAAGTAGATAGGCCATGTAATGATTACACTAAAAGCAATCATTAAGAACAACTTGCAAGAGTGCATAACATCCAATTCAAAATAACAGGATCTGCCATTGACTAAGCTTATTGTTTACTAATTCACAACTGCATACTTATAAAACATAACATCCTTACGGGTGAAATCATTTTGAACTCCCTTCTTTCCCCCCCCCCCCCCAACTGAAAGCGTAATGTGCCAGATAGCCCTTTTACATTGCTGAAAAAGCAAACATTCCAGGGGCATCTTTCAGATCACGCAAATGAAAGAAAACAGAAAAAATAATTATTTATAAAAGGACATTTTATCTGGTTGCATTAAAAAAAAAGGCTGATTGGAATTTTGTGAAGGAACAGTTATACCTCCTGTTTTGTAAAGGGTCGTTTAAACGTTGATTTTGACTTCATTGTATTGTCTCCTGTATAAGGAAAACTGTATGGTAAGGAAGGAGAAAAAGTTTTGGCAAATAAGAATGGAAAAATGGACCGACATACCAAGGCATAGGGGGGAGAAAAAGGACTGCCAGATGTTAAAGGGTTGCCGGGTGCTGCGCCCTGTTTAATCGGTTGAGAATCCACACCGTGAAATGTGAAATGGGATAAATATAGGTCAATCATTGCTCAAGGCTGGAAAAGGGGGGGGGGTAAAAATAGTGTAATGCTGCATTTTTTTCATTCTTGAGAGTGAACAACAAAGCATAAGAGTGATTTTATTGGGATTTTATGTCTTTTTAAAGAGCGGTCATAGGAGTACACTACAGTGAAATGCAATCGGCATAGACGAGTGAGCAAAAAATGATAAAGACTGAAAATTTATAACTTAATTAAATTTCTTAAAACTTAATTAATGTATGGGCACATCTTACAGACTGGGAATTTTCTATTTAGAGACCCTTTAAAAATGTACATTTGTATTTATTTAGATTTAATCTTCCAAAAATTATAATCATTACTGTAAAATTCTGTACCTTCTTTTTAACATAAATTTGTGATTTACTGTAAAATATTTGTGAGAAATATTTAAGGAATAAAACTCCAGGTCAGTGTTTTTGGGATATTCTGTGTACACTGACAAGTAATTTTTCTTTAACGGTACAAGCTGAAATTAATTTTTAAAAATAAAATGTTAGCTAATTTCTCCTATCTGTAATTATCTGCAACTTATTTTTTATTTCCCTTCAATTGTTGAAATTTAACTAGATTTAAAAATTGCATTTTTCATATTGTTAGTATTAGAGTGATTCCAATTGAAACTGGCAGACATTGTTATATTTAAAAATTACTAAAGTTTGAATTTGGGGTGTAAATAAAAGTGTTTAGTACCTGCAATTTAAAATCAAAACTACCATGGCCTACGTTTATTATAAAATCTATTTTTTAATCATTTAAAAGTAAAGGATTTAAAGCTTTATATTTTTAATTTTAATCGAATTAAAAAAAAAATATATTGTTCTAATGACTATCCTGGATGTTCGGTGAACAGGAATTATTCGGTTTTGGCCAACTTTTTTTAAGGGAACTAACTATACCCATTTTATTTTTAATAATAATAAAAAAAAAACATTCAATTCTATTTCGTGATTGCTTTCTTGCTCAAAAATGAAATAGAAAATTGGAAGAAGTTCACAAAATAAGGAAAGATTCACAGAAATAGAAAAAATTCACAAAATTAGGTATAAATTCACAAAATTAGGTAAAATTTCACAAAAATAGGTCCTTGGGAAAGAAACCTGGACTGACCCCTGATAAAAGTTCATTAATGCATCAGCCCTTGGGCCAAGGAATTTACAGTAAATATTCTGCTTTTATGGGAACTAAGTCAGACCCTGACCTTAAAGAATTAAGTACTGCAAATTAAAATAATTGCTTCCTGTTGTTATTTTGTACTTTCTGTTTCATGTGTGTGTTTGATGTCCACATGATTACCATATATTTCCGTGTATAAGCTGAGAATTTTCAGAACTTTGAAAGTTTAAATGTGGGGGTCGGCTTTATATACAGATCTGCTAATTGTGCAAAAACTGTAGAATTTTTCATCTGTCAGGCACAAGCAACAAATCGCTAAACATTGCCAAATACAGCACTTTTTATTTATATATTTTATGTATCTTGATGCACATGAAATGTTAGAATACTGTAAATAATTTGCACTTAAAATAAATAATTGAAAAGGAATTAAATAAAAAATTTTAACTTGCTTTTTGGGTGTTTTGGAACCTTTATATGAAATGATGAAAAAAGTCACATAAATTCTTCAGAGTCAGACTCTGAATCCAAGTTTCCAAATAGTTTGTGAAACTCGCTTTCAATCATTGGGATGTCTGGATGCATACTGTCATGAGTTCTGATGCTTTCTGTAGAAGAATTTCCATCTTCATACACCAAATCGTGTTCACTTCCATCCATACAGTTACTGATGCAGTACTTTTTAGATAATCTATTGCAGAGCTCATTCTAGGCAGGAAAAAGGGCAAAGGTTTTAAAAAAGAGCATCATTATTTAAGTAATGTCTTGCACAAGAAGCAGATTTTAATGAAAGATTTATTTGATCACCTTGTTAAGAATCATCAATAAAAGTTTAACTAAATTAAGAAACACTTTATAAAGTTAAGCTGTTCTAAACCTAAATTTTCATATTTATTATTTTTCAGTTTTTAAGTTATTGCACCTATAAAAATAATTCATTTAATTTTTCATTATTCACTTGTCTTTGTAAGAATTAATTCAATAGTACAATCAATTAAAATATTATGGTTAATGCATGAAATAATTAATAACACTTCTGTTCAAAATAACCATATAATGGTTTAAATAGCTATTCCAGTTATTCAATATATATTCCACTACAAATTCCAGTTATTTATTAAATTTTTTGAAAATGGACAATAGCTAAATTTTTTTTCAGGATTATCATGCAGCCATTATAAGTATTCTTCTGTTGATTTTAATGATCAGCTGGTCACCTATATAAGTGGCAGTATTGGAATAGCTGGAAAGGTGATAAGAACCTCAACCCCATCTTTCTTCCTCATCCACCACCCCCCACCCCAAAAATTTCAAGCAAATCGATCCATTAATTTAAAAAAAAATCATAGATTTTTACAGTGTCAATTTTTACACAGTTGATTTCCATCCCCCCCCTTCCCCTTTCTCATCACAGAGACAAACCTTGCAATCCTGACAGGGCCTCCCGCATGCTTCCAGGAAAGAGAGAGGGCGGGAGAGTTCTATTACCATAAAAGTTGCCAAATTCTTCCCTTTCATTTGCCAAGTATCATTAGCACGTTATGTGTAAGCAACCAAATAAGAATTGAACAAATAAAAGGGCTAAAAAAACTTCTGGAGAGATTTAAAAAAAACCTTTGCAGCCAAAAGAGGGTGTCTAGATTTATATCATCGGGGTGCTGCTAATGTGAATCAAAAGGCAACAGGGCAGATTTTTTTGTTAAAAAAGGCAATGGAGCACAGCACTCCATTGACCCTGCCTAGAATGAGCTCTGTCTATTGCAATTGTATACTTGGAGGACGAAGAGTTCCAAGACACAGACACAAAAGGGTAAGCAATTAGGAGGAACCTAAAGGCTAGCAATTCTAAGGAGAGGATAGCAATCGAAGGTGCCCCGTAATCAGGTCTGTCGAGAGGGGGCTGGGGGAAGGGAAGAGGGAGATTTCCCCCGGGCCCGTGTTTTCTGGGGGCCCGGGCTAAACTTAAAAAAAAAATTCTGTATAGACAGAAATAGAATTCGCGAAGACCAACACCGACTGGAATAAGTAAAGACTAGATGAGGTCCTAAACGAAACTGGATTGCCGACGACACTTCGAATTCTGTTCCCAGAGTGCCTGGACTCTAGGTCCTCAACTCCGCTCATTATATTAACAAGGGAATATGGTTCAATAATTCTGAGCAGAAAAAATTTAAGATATATATAATACATACAATAAGAAAAAAGGGGTTGGAGTAATGAGAATACAAGTACAATTGTGTGTGAAAAATTGGATACTTGAGCAACACATAAATACACTAAAGTAAACATGATATATAAAAAGCAACCGTTAATTCAAAAGAAGTTACAATTGTAAACAATTGTAGTTCTGGGTAATAAAGTAATCTTAAATTTTTATTTCTTAGCTGAATGTGATAGACATTCAATTAATTTTTATTTATATATATAGATATATTTTTATATATAAAAATACATTGGGACATGAGAAATACTTAAAAAACACTAATCTAGTTGCTGGAATCGCAAAAAGTAAACACAGAGAGGTTCTGAAAGGGGAGGAGGTCCACAACCAATCAGGGAGATCGTAACGAAGTTACCGGAATCAAATTCCATTTTTTAATAAAGTTTTTAATGACTCTAGGATTAAGAGAAGAAACATAAATCTGCTGTAAAACTAGTATTATAGCAAAAATAAAATAGTTTAAATGAACGTCATGTACGCCTTTTATTTATTTATATTTTTTGGGGGGGAAGGGGAGAAAACGCACTACCCTTTGTGTTCTCATACGCGGGGAATCACCATGACAACTCCTATCTGGCAGGTGCAAACTTAATAATTTCCAAGTGCTGGAAAATTCATTCATCCCCCAAATGTTCCTGGAATAAAATTGTTCAGAATTGCTCTTGGAATGTGGATTTTTTAGTTGTTTGCAGTGAGTTTACTTATCCTTTTACACTTCTTAGTATCACAGTGATTATTTATTTAATAATTATTGGTTATAAAGTATGTTTATTTCGTCGGGCTTCATGAATAGGCTTAATTTCTCACAGCAAACTTTGAGGTTAAAATTATATTATAGCTACTGAAACATTTCATTGAAGCTTTTTATGGTAGTGATTCTGTAAAGCTTTTCACATATTTATTTTTATATATTAAGAATTCATTAAAGCGTTTTCTACACTTAGATCTTTTACGTTTAGCACACTATTGATTTTACCTAAGAGCCAAGTGAAATTGTTCGAAACATTTATTTTGCATATTTGTAATTGCTCATTAAATTTAATCAGAGCAGCGGTTCCCAGCCTTTTAACATTGCACCCCCCCCCCCCCTCCATATTTTTCAGCATATCTTCAGTTTTTTATTTTTCAACAGTGAACATTTAGTCGCCTGTTTTAAAAAAATGACGTTATCAGTAAAGTTTGAACAAACATTTTAAGCAAAAATGGTATGTTTTTGAGTAAAATTGCGAATGAATAATATAATTATTTTTTTTTGGTGGGAGGGGAAGTTTCGGTAGATATCACCCCCCCGGGCCCAAGTTCGTCTCTCGACGGACCTGCCCTTAATGAAGGATGCAAGAGAGTGGGGGAAGTGATTAATCTCTGTGGTGAAAAGAGTGTCACATGGGAGTTTCTGACTGTTACTTTTATTCCTCAATCAGATCATTGGCATTTTGCTTTACAGCAACTTGATTGCAAAATATTTTACCTGCTTAGTGATATTTCTACCCTCATGGCGATGAGTTTAAACATCACAGGATTTAAAAAAAAAATCTAGGCTTATGTATGGGTTTTGAATTTTGGGTAAATTTTTGAAGAAAAAATATACTCATGGCTTATATTCGGAATATATGGTAGTTATGTTAACTTAACATCACATGTAAAACTGGTTACATTGTTTTACAATGCCTATACTAAAGCCTCACTCTTTTGTATGTCAACTTGAATTACAATTGTATTAAATAAACATTAATACCTGATCATGTTTATGCTGACCAAGAATCTTTAAAAGCGGTTACAAGCCAAAATCTGCAATGACATTTAAAAGAAAAAAAAATCAATTAACGACCAAGTTGCTTTTCTTTTTTGCTGTTTGTTCCATCATGTAATCATTCAGTTCTTTACACTGCCTTTTGATCCTTTTGCTTCTGTGTCGAAAGTAAAAATATTGTTAATAATTAAAAATGGAGAAAGGAAATTCATTAGCTATGTTTTTTGACAGTTAAATTTTTTAACTTTCATTAATTAATTTGTTAGGGGATTAAATATTTAAATTAGTAAATAATCTGAAACACATGTATTTTGCTATAGCAAAACTGTAATAATTCATTTAGTTTCATTTTTTTAATTCAGACGATGTCATGTGTGCAAATATGTACAATACTATGAAGTAATGCTATTCTTAATGCTCTTAAATTTATTTTCTTTTATTGTCATATAAACAAAAACCTTGGAAAAAAGAAAAACTTGTTTCTTCCTTCTCAAAATAAGGAAGTAAAATATAATAAAGTTTAACAGCCTTGTGTGCTTTTTAAACTAAAATTTTATGACTGTTTTGTATATGCATGTGCTTATGTATCCCTTCCCTGTTGTTTCTGTCCCTTCATGTTTATAATAACTACCTGAAAACTTTTTTGACATTTCAATTATTTTTTTATATTTTTTATTTAGTTGCTCCTGATGCAATTCATCATCATGTTAAAACATGCCGAGAAGATCTGATGAACATGCATTTTATAGCTCCTGAATATGGCAGCAAAACATGTATGTACTATATTTTTATTATAATATTTAGATGAAAAACTTAATTTTGTTTATTAAGTTAGAGCTTGTATGGTAACTAATTTATGAGCAGTTTTTATAAATCACACTATGCAACTATTTTGTCTGTTGCATTTCTTGTACTGTTCTTCTGTTTTGGATAATCTTTTCTTATTTTAGTAGCTTAGAATAAAAATGAAACTCTACTTAAATACAGGTATCTATTTTTCATCAAGAAATCTAACTAGGAAAAATATTTTGTAAAGGGAAAATTTTATACATACTTATAAAATGGATGTATAAAAAACGAAACATGGGCTCATGATGAGCCGGAAAATTTATAAAAATTGACTAATTTATGATCTGTTACTTTTTTGGCCTTTTTTTATTTTCAAAAAATGAATTCAAGAGCGGGAATCAGTCAGCCATTGTTTCCTAAGCATTACATTTTATTAGGAAGTGGAAGATTTACACAGTTCAATTGTTAATTAAATTTCCAATAATCTGAAATTTCAGAAATTTTATTTTTAAGTTTAATCTTGCATTGGTTTAGCATATTATTTATGCTGAATTCTGACATGACATTGTTAGTCACCCATCAGAGATGCCCTAATAATCAAATTCCTGATTTTTGGGGGAAATTGTTATAAATGTCCTGCATTTTTAACAATTGCCCTAATTTTCATAAAATTTTGTGTTATTGTCTTAGATATAACTATGGGTGGTCCCACATCCCGAAAATATGGACATGTCAGAATTTTTTCCATCATCAGTTATCAGAGGAGTTTAAAATAATTAGTTTTGATTTATATTATTTACTTATTGCTGCAATCTCGTTGGTGAGAAATTTGCTGTCAAGATTCTTCTCCCTTCGCTTTGCTTAATGAGTGATTCGTTTAATAAATAGAAAGTTCTTTCCAAGAACATCCTACGTGAAGTTGCATGTACAAAATTAAAATTCCTTAAAGTTGTCTAATTTAGCAATTTTATGAGCAGTAATTTTTTTTTAATGCTTAATTGTTTTAAGTGGTATGTTGTCTATTAAAGAAAATTAGAAAAAAAAATTTGAAATATGTTTTGAAACCACAAAATCAGAATATAAACAATTCTTGTAGGCTCACAAATTCATATGTCCATTGATTTTTGGAACCCAGAAATTAAAATGATTATAACTTTTGCTTGTCAGTTAAATATATATTTAATGTGTTTGTTTTTTCAAGTAATATTGTTTTATTTTAAATGTTAAGTAAGCTAATACCTAGTATAGTTTTAAAATGTTCTTTAAAAAACATATATATATGTCTGTGTAAGACTAGAAAAAATAAAAAGATCAGTGTTGATGGTATAGTTACCATTAATTAAAATTATATTTTAACAGACAATAAATGCATGAAAAGTTTGTTTTTTAATGTTGTATACACACATATATAGATATATATACAGGGTGTCACAAAATGAGGTTAACATTCTACAATTCCATTAGAGATAAGTGTTAAATGAAAATTGAAAATATTCAAAGTAAGATTAAGAAAAAAATTCCTCTTGTTAATTTTCAAATTCATATACATCTCCCCACCCCAGGAAAAAGAAAAAAAAAAAGAACATAACTAGTGAAGCAATACTGAATGCCGGATATGTAAAAATTCTGGATAACTGAGTTTGTTAAAAAAAAAAAAAGAAAGAAAGAAAGAAAGAAAGAAAATCATGTTCTCCATTAAAGCTATGTGTGGAGTGGATGGGAGGAGGGGTTCTCAGATATCTTACTTGAAATGCTAATAAATGCAGGGATGTTTGTGGTCTGGGTATAACCAGAATTCTGGGGTCTTTTGACAAAGGGAGAAATTTGCACTGAAGATAAAGCTCAAGTATTCCAATTTTAATATTTTCCCATTGTTTTAGTGAATGATGATCTGCATATGTTTGTGAAACATTTATTAGATGGCTAATCGAGATTATATTATACTTTTTCTCATTTTAAAATAAAGGAATTTGTTATTTCAATTTTATTCATTACAATCAATAAAAAGTTCTAAAGGCGAGAATCTGTTCAAAGTAATCCTTAACTGATATTTTATGTTTGTAGTAAATGTTTATTATTAATAAGATTTACTACCAGATTTTTGATAAATCTTATTTAAGTATATTACCCCCCCCTCCCCCCCCCCCCAAAAAAAAAAAAAAAAAACTTTACAAAAGAAAATACATATTTTTATATTAAATATTTTTGCATGTTTGAAAAGAGGTTATTAATTTGTTCATTGATTATTAAGTAATAGTATAAGTAAAAAACTATGCTATTTTTGCCACACACTTTTTAGTGTTTAAGAAGACCCACAATCACCGCTATGAATGTTTATATTCTGGAATTCAATTATATTACAAAAGACATTATACTGTTGCATTACTGAAAAACATATGTTTATCAAATAAAAGTAATCAGGAAGTTTAAATAATTTTACTACTAGAAACTAAGAGGACTTTATAGTGATTTTGGCTGTGTTAAAAAATTTTTGGAATATAAAAAATGTCCAGATAATTGTTTTTTCCAGTTGTCAGGAGTCTGGATTTCAGACTACTATCCCACTTGATCCTAATTCTGTCACCATTCATAAAACAGCAAAGTTACATATACTGATAATTTATGAATAAAGTACATTTTAATTTGCATAAGGAATCTCGTTTCATATTTTAAAATGCAAGAACTTCATTTTTTCCCTATGGCAGCACCAACATTTCACTTCATATTTCACAAATTTAGCACAGTTTAACCCTGAATACCAGTTTTCAATACATTTGAACTAAAATTCAATGAGTTTTGAGCTTCCAAAATTTTCCTCACCTTATGATTAAGTATTTTTTTCATATCTCATTTAATATTGATATTAAGATGCTGATTTTTATTTGCACTATTAGAACTACATGGCCCAAACATAATTTACTGTTATAAATTTTTTAAATAAAATATTCATTATGAATTATAAGTCAATATTTAAAGAAAGATGAATGGCAACCTAACCAAATTTTGACAAATAGATTCAGAAAATAATTTTACATGGCTGTGCAAAATTTAAAATTTTTATGTTCAGTAGTTGTTTTCATATTAATTAAAATGTCTTATTTAGATGAGTTAAATGGCTGGTATATCAATTTCTACTGTGATAATTTTCAAAAGTTGTCTTTAAAATGCATATTCATATATATTATGCAAATTAAATTTATTTTACTCGAGTCTCGTACATTATTTAGACAATGTTCAAAATGTGAGCATTTTATCCTAAAAAGTGACAGAGATATGAAAATAAATCTGACTTAAACCTTTTTACATTGGCTCTCAAAGAGAAAAAATCATGTCATGTTTCAGGGGTCATATATAAACTACAAAAGTGAACAATGATTGCATAATACACAATGCTTTTGCAATTATTACTAATGTAGCCCCTCACAAACTTTGTTTAAACATACCTCTGAGCCTTTCTATTATGAAATGCTTAAACTTTGTACATCATCTAATTAATATATGGGACACATTTTTCTGCATTTTTTTGTACCCCGGCCATATAAAAAATAGAGATTTTCTATTTTAAATTTAATCTCCTGAAAATTTTAATCAATACCATAAAATTCTCCACCTTTTTCTGAGTAACTTTGTAATTTAATGTATATGTCTAAGATCAGTATTTAAAAAATAAAAGTCTAGGTTAGTGCTTTTGGGACAACCTGTGTGTGTATGTACACTGCCCTCCAAAAGTTAAGGTACAACCTATTTTTTGTGAATAATATGGAAACGAATGAACATAAAAGCAAAAAATTTGGACTAACTGAGCACTAAATAGTTATTTATTCAGTATGACATAGAAATTTACATGAATTCAATATAAACATGGTGTAAAAGCAAAAGAACACTTTTGGTAGAAAAGTCCACTTTTGGAGAAAACAGTTTATAAAAGCTTTTTGCGAAAACAATGTCGTGGAAACATTACAAAAATGAGTTCTAATAAGGAATGTGTCCACCCCTAACTGCAATGCACTGGTGGCATCGATTCTCCATACTGCTAATTTAGTTGTCGGATACCTTAATAGGGAGTGAAGACTACGCATGGATTAGTCCTTGTTCCAGCTCATGCAACGATCTTGGAAGTGGACTTGAAGCAGCCACTTGTCTTCCAAGGTAGTCCCAAACATGTTCTATCGGATTGAGGTCTGGAGATTGAACTGGCCATTCCATTTGCTCCAAATCTTGACTCTCAAGATAATCCTCAACAAGCACAGCTCAGTGAGGTCGGGCATTATCATCCATCAGAATGAAATCATTGCTAATAGCAGCAACATATGGCTGAACATAGGCATCAAGGATCTCGTCCCGATATCTCACACCAGTCATACTTCCTCCCTGGAACACATGCAGGTCAGTGTGACCATCAAGTGGGATCCCTGCCCAAACCATTATTCCACCACCTCGATAACTGTGTCTTTCCACAGTGTTGGATTGATGATATCGGGTGCTTCGTTCCCTCCAGATAAGCAGACGTCCTGAATTGCTCTCCAGTGTAAATCTGGACTCGTCTGCAAAAAGTACAGAAGTCCACCGCTGTCTGGTCCAAGGAACATGTTCTCTTGGCCAAGATAAACAGGCCCTTTGTTGTCTGTTGAGAGGGACATATACAAGTGATCACCTTGTATAGAGACCTGAATCGTGAAGAAGCCTTTGCACCGTACTAGCGGATATTTTTCTCTCTGATGCTACAGAGTGGTCTGCAACAAATTGTGGCATAGAAATGCTTCTTCTTTTCCAGGCTGAAAGAGCTGTAAAACGATATTCTGCGTGTGTGGTAGCTCGTGGTCAGCCTAGAGCATGTCTTCTGGGCACAGACGCTTCTGTTTGATATTGATTCCAGAGACAGTGGATCACACTGTGAGACACATTAAGACACCTAGGAGCGTAAGCCTGTGACAACTCCATTTCCATTCATATGACCACCCGCCACCTTAACAAATCGCCCAAACAGTTTCTCTAAGACATGAGGGACCCTGGTACCTATTGTTAACAAATCTGCTAACAAAAGTTGCACGCATAATTATGAAAAACTGATATTTGCACATTTTTCTCTGACCCATATATGAATATTCTTTTCTATAAAAACAAAGTGGTAGCTATCGTTTTTGCATAAATTTGCATAAAGTTCTTTTTTATCCTTTATATAAACCATAAATTTTACTGTCAGTGTCATTTTTTTTATGGTGAGCTTCGAAAAACATGTTGTTCCTTAACTTTTGGAGGCCAGTGTATATATATATATATAACTCGGCTGTTCGAGCCTCGTCAGGGGGGAAAACCCCCTAAACCCCCCCTAATTTTTTAGTTTCATTATTGCCATATTAAAACGACATTAATTGACTATGCCATTTTATCTCACCTCTTTTTCTTTTATTCTACCTTTACATTTATTTCATCAACTGGAAGTAGGAGGGTTTCCTAATCTTTCCTTGCAATTGCAAACGTGGGTCGATGATAACTGAAGTAACTTATGTAATTTTTAGTATCTATCTTAACACACCAAAAATTTTACTTTTCGTTATTTGATATAGGCGAGTAGGGTTGCTGTATTTCGCCTGGTAACCCTATTGGCGAGTCATCCGGAGTGGATAAGAATCCCAAGCTGTTATTCTTCTGTTTAAAGTTATTCTTTTTTCCACTTTCACATTTGCTAGCCCAGCTCCCGATGCGTTTACACCTTTTACAAGTTATTCTTGATGCATCCTTAATTTTATGAGTCCATGTTTTATGCTTCCATTTTCGTAATTATCTTTATTTAGCTTTTCAATTCGCCAAGTTCCAGTCGCCATTTTGAGGATGAATGATGCAGCCTTGAAATAAACGTTAAAAATCAGCAAATGAATAAATTAATCCCTCTAGTTTCCATAACCTTTTAGAAATGTTAGCAGAGTTATGGCACAAACATAGTAAACGTGGGATTTTAACATAACATATTATTAGAACGGAAGAAACAGGCACATCACATAACAAGGTAACATCAAGAAGGGAAAAAGTATATTTGTTTGTGTTTGTGGGATTACGGCAGATTAGGTCCTGATGAGGGTTCATCTAAAAATTTGAATGTGTCAAAAAGGTAGCTCATTAAAATGTAAAAGACATATAAACCAATCCAATGGTCTTCCGAAATAATCTTCTAGGTATGTTATTACTCCGGACTTTGATCCTGTATTCACTTTAGTTCCATCACAACCTATTGCAACTATATTAGATGTTTGAATGCGTTGTGAATCTAGATAATTTCTCATAGTTTGTCCTATGCTATGCCCTTGGCCATTTGGCGGTGAGACATGACAAATGTATTTAGAACCAGGCTTTTCTACTGAAACTACATGTTCCTTTTATATTGTTTTCCGACAAGCTTTTTGGATTTTCCTGGACTTACTCAAATGCATTCAGAGAAACTTTTGGATTTGCATTTGAAAGAATCTATTTTTAATTTTGATTTTCTTGAGACTCTACCTGTCGACAACAACTTAGATATTTTCCTATATTTGTTATGATAATCTAGCAACTTAAGAAATATGCAATTAAAAGATATAGTTGGAACTGATGCTTTTATCCATATTTTCATCAATTTTAAAGCTACTTCTTTATAAATATATTTTACAGAAAGAAATGACCCTTTTTTGCCTTCTGTCAAATCTTCTCGAGTCTTCAAATAACATCTTATCACATCGCTGTATGTTGGCAATGTGTATCCAAATATCTTGCAGGCTTTACTTTTAATCGTTTTAATACTCTCATGTTTTGACATTTTCTTAATTCTTTTAAATTCTTTCCCAGAATTTGAAGACCCAGAATTTTCAAGCTTACGATAAAATTATCCCAAGTAGTAACACACGACTTTCTCTTTGAAAACTTCTGTTGAAACTGAAAAACCAATGCACAACATTTCGCATCGTTGACCTTTCTCTGATTTGACCCCCTTGTCCCACCTCACTTTCCATACACAAAATCCCTATTTGTATCTTTCTGTGACAGTTGAGTAAAGATTTCGTAAACATAACATAACTGTAAATCAAGTGCTAGAAGGCGAGTGATGCAGTCGCACGTGTTTTTGGAGCGGCACTTTTTTTAGTATTGATACCAAATCTTATAATTAAATTTAGAACGATTGTTCTTCAGCATCTAATAAACAAGAAATGTTAATTATATTAAGTGGAGGTAATAAAACTTTATTTAACAGCAACAAAAAACTAATTAACATTAGCTGTTTCAGAATATATAACAATAATGGAATTTCCTAAGTTCTGGTGTTTTTGAAGAAACTTTGAAACATTTAAATATTTGATGGCAACAGATAGTAATAACTATACCCAACATACTTAATATATACTTTATGTTGTATTTCATGTAATACAATGGTTACTTACTTTTTATATTAACAATTTTTGTAATTTTAATGAAAAAAGGCATTTTTTGCTAAAAATTCGAAAATTGAGGCCTTTTGTGGCCTGAAAAGATGTTATCCGATTTAAAAAAAATTTTGTACAGTTAATATACTAACCAAGTGGCACCTTTTGGAAACTAGGTGTTTTTGAATTTCGAAAAAAAGGGATTTTTGATACACCCTACTGTTCAATATTCAACTTATCAAATATTCGGCAAACTGAATATTCAGCCTACCGAATATTTGGCAATACAGCCGAATAGACCGAATAGTGGCCAAATATTCATTACATCTCTATTTTTTATGTCGCATTTTTGAAACATGTATTTGCAACACATTTTTCAGACAATTTTCAATAAAGGGAGGTGAGAGATTTGGGTGAATGACTATGTCATTAATATATATATATATACAGGTGTTGACAAAAGTTGTTAAAATCTTAGGAGCCTCTTAGGGGAGAGGGAGAATAGTTCTAAAAATATTTTTAGATCAGAATATCAAACTAATGTATTATATTTTCTGATCTATTGGCTATCCTACTTAATTTTAGTTCAATTCTAAAAAGTTTTTTTTACAATGAAAAACCATTTTTCTTAAGTACATTTTTTTGGGGGGGGGCACTGTACCCCATAAAGGAGTACACTGGGTCAACAAATGGGGTACAGTGGGCCAGCTAACAAGAAACGCAATAAAAATTTTCTTTCACTCGATAGTGAGTAACTTAAACTTTTTTTTATTGCCCGACGATTAGTATTAAGTTACATATTAATGTAGATCAAAATTTATAAGGTAAATGTAAATTTTATGGTTCTAAAATATACACACTAAATTTTTAAATAAAATTAAATAAAAAGGTTTTAGTTAGATAATATCACTTTGAGTCCTATTAAGTTTATAAAATTTTAGTTTTATAGTTATTTTTAAGACATTAAATCAAAAATTTATTTTACAATAATTTATTGGACATCATAAAATTGAAAATCTATAGCTAAAGTCAACTTTTTCTCAGTTACTTGCAATACATTTGGTTTTGACTATTTTCTTACAGTATCATTACTGTCAACTGTATAAATAAGTGCCTCATCAAAGATAAATGCATAACCTGGCTGAATTCCTTTCAAGTAGTGCACTTCAAATTCATTTTAATTTTTGCCTACAACTTCAGTAATATAGTGTTTAAAACTGCATTTTTTCTTTCTGTAGACCTTGAGTAAAATAAAATATCCAACTTTTAACATTATCCTCAAATTCCAAATCCTCAAAGTCAGATTCACTAGAAAATTCTTTTTATTCTTCCTTTTCTTCAGTTAAGCTATTCTTGTAATTGCTTGCAATTTTTGTTTTCTCTCTCCTGCTTCATATCATTAGGTCTTTCAGTCTTCTCTTTTTTTCAATCATCTCACTTTGGATTGGGTTTTTCACAGGTGTATCTATAAGAATTTCTGATTGTTTTTGGTTGCCTTTCATTTTTTTTTTTTTTTTTTTTTTCGCTTTTGCATCAAAGTTAGGAAAAGGCTTTTACATCAAAGTTAGGAAAGGCTTTTACCATCTCTGGTGTCAATTTTTGTTCTACAAAATTTTCTAATGAAGCTGAAGATTCTGTGGCTGATGTGGGACTTATTTAGATAAATTTAGACCATTCAAACAGTAAAAGTAAGGAACTTACAGAAAGACAAATATGTCCCCTCATAGGGGCTCACTGTACCCCATTTCTGGTGACCCAGTGTGCGCCATATGAGCCAGTATATTATTTTTCACCTCAAAATTCCAAATTGTTAAAATATTCATTTAAATACAACATAATAGAAGAGAAGGTAATTTAGACTACATAGACATACCACATAACTCGTATTTACTTGACAAATTCCAAGTGTAAAAACATAAAGTCTTACTTTCTTCAAATTTCATGCAGATAATCAGAAAATAAAATGGCTCTTTCTTCCTCCCAAAGTGAAATTGAGATGTTTAACTTTTTCTACAGAGTTAAGTTGTTTGATACCTACTTTAAATAATTTTCTCATTTGAAAGTTATTCACTGAACCACAAATATCTTTAATTGACGCACTGTACCCCGCTCTCCTCTATACAGTGAATTATATTAATGAAAGAAAAAGCTTGTTGCCAAGGCAGATTTTTTAGTTGCTTGAGCCTCTAGTTTTTTTTTTTAACCCTGTACATATACATATGTATCAGTAGCATATACCGGGTGATTCAAAATAGATGTTAGTGATTATCTTTTAAACCATAAATGATTGAAAAATACTTTCAACTAGGAAAGTTTGTCAAATGAAGAATAGCTTTCGCTTATGGCAATTTTTTAAATGGGTGCTGCATACATATTAAAATACAAAATTTAATTTTTATACAGTCCCTCCTTTTTCATCACTTATGTTTAGAAAAATGTTGCTCTTTTTAAAAAGGTAAATTAAAAAAATCCTATGTGAAAAGTTTCCGAAAAATGAACTTGAAAAAAGTTTCCGAGAAATAGCAGCTTGAAAATTTTGACTTTTGTTGCCAGCACTAAGGGGGTGTCTCAAAAGTGAGAAAATGTAATTACTTTTCAAATGTCATTTATTTATGTTAATAGTCACTCGATGGACATAGTTGACTCCTCAAATCGTAATTTAGCTAGAATTTTCCTATAAAGCACATTTGGCAGTTTCTAGTAAAAGTTACCTCACCATAGTAACCTATGCCATTATTTTGTCATTCTTTTTTACACCTTAAAATCCCTTCTCTAGAAGTGTGATGTAATTAGTGGATACCCCCTAAAAGACTAAATTATCGTTAATTCCATAATGCAGTACCAATCAATTCAGGTAAAACTACCTGTTAATTTCACACGTTTGAACACTTTTTATTGACATTTCACAACAGTGGGATCATTATTTAACTTTTATCAACTCATAGTTGTTCCCTAAAATAAAGATTTTCGCTTAAAAACTGATGTCAACTCAGTATGTAAAGTGGTGTAAGTCATCATTTTTTAAACATTAAATTTCTCCCTAACTATTTCACTTAAGAGACATGAGATTTTTTAAATTAATCTTCTTAGACTAAGAGCAATCTTTTTCTGAATACAAGTGATAGGAAAGGAGGGACTGTATAAAAATTAAATTTTGTATTTTAATATGTATACAGCCTCCAGTGAAAAAATTGCTATATCTGAAAGCTTCTCGTAATTTGACAAACTATTCTAATTGGAAGTAATGTTTCGATCACTTATGGTTTAAAAGATAATCACTTTAACATCTGTTTTGAATCACCCGGTATAGATAGCTGTTTAATAAATTTTTTGCATTTTTGGAAGGGACCTGGGTTCCCTTGCCCGTCCTTAAATATGCCCCTGATATGTATATAAACCTGATATGTATATTACCTAGACTTTTATTTTTCAATTATTATTGATTATCATTGTACATATGTAATAAAAAGGTACGGAATTTTATGATATCAATTCTTAGATCTTTGCAATTACTTTTTAACTGATTAAGGCATGTGTTGAAATTAAATAAATGTAGATTCTATATACTCAATTTTTTAAAAAACTTTTAAATTATGAAAGCTGTAAGCTTTTAATTTTGCATGAACAATACATGAAGTAAATTAACAAAAAATGCTTTCTTATCTAATTCTCCTGTAAGAAGTTTGCAGTACTTTATTGTGTCGTAGAGCTTTTTATAAAATAAAAATACTTTTGACTAAGTTATGTATAATTTAAAATTAGTTTGACATAAGCTTTGATATACCACAAAATATATTAAAGATCTGCTACATTAATTTAACATATTAAAATGTGATTTATGTAAATCTTGCTCAATTTACAGCTTCGATGGTCACACCAGCTGTTGATGTGTATGCATTTGGCATGTGTGCTTTAGAGGTAAGGTGTATTCTTAAGTATGAATTAAATTTTGAATTACGTAAAATGTATATAATAGTGATAATGTATGAATTCCTAAGCATTTTTAATTTTTTTTTATGTAGATGGCTGCTTTAGAGATCCATGGAAATGGAGATGGTGGAATTCAAGTGACAGAAGATGTTGTGAATAAAACTATAGACTCTCTGGAAAATCCTCTTCAAAAAGTACTTTAACAAAATACTCTCTAAACATTTTTTCTTTTTTTCTCTGAGATATAACCATTTGTTCACTCATGGAATAGACAAAAGATGCTATTTAATGTATACATTTTGAAAGCAGCTGAATTTTTATTTGAACCAACAAATCAGACACATGCTTAAATTGGGGAAAGTAGTGTCCTCCCCCCCTGTTTGTGCTTGCTGCCAGGCTGTACAAAAGAGGTTGGATCTTAGGCCTCAAGCCCCCCCCCCCCCCCTCTGCTGAAATTCTATTTCTGTATTTAAAAAAATAGATTTTGCTAGTATGAAGGAAAAACATACTTATCTCTATTTCCCTAAAAATATTTTTTGTCCACAGGCTTGATTTATTGAAATGCAGTGATGCTCTAAGTTAAGGAAATTGTTACATTTGGTCACTTAACCCCAGAACTGCTGGACAGATTTTAATGAAATTTGATTTGAATGTATGTTGATAATAGTTCACACACACACACCCAAAAAAAGATTGCTTGATCATTGGAGCATCTGGTGGCCATGGAGTTGAGGTCTGGAGATTTGGCTGGCCTATTTGTCCAGCATATAGCTGCATTTTAAAGAAAATTGTTTCCTGCATGAGCTCTAACCATTAAAAGGAAATCAAAGCCATCTGCACCCCTGAAAAGGCAAACATAAAACTCCAAGCTCTTATCCATTTCACACCAGTCACAGTGCCTCTTTCAGACATCAAGTAGTATGGAGTCATTCAGCATGATTTCTGCCCAGATCATCAAACCTCTGCTGTCATAACAGTCAATTTCTCAGACATTGTAGGATAGGAAGCCGGTTCCTGGTTCTTGCTGTATGAAAGTACATTGAGAATCTGTGGTTAGGCTTATCACTGAAGAACAATAGCCTTTTCATTCATATTCCCATCTCTATCATCTCTTCTCTTCTGTTTACAGAAGTGAGTGGGATGCAAACAGCAGCTCTTGCAAACAACTCTGTCATGAAACCCTCTGGAAACAATAACCCTTGAAACTCAACTTTCTGTGGTTGTATGGAAGTCACAAGAGCAGAGGTAGCATGCTTTTTATGCCTCGCTGCAATGGACAAAAGCAGGCTTTTGTGGCTCTTAAACAATCCTTGCCTGGGCTTTCTATTGATGCACATGATATCCTAAAACTGTTTCCACAAGTTAAAAACAATGCTAGGCATTATATTGAACTCTCTACGGATCTGAACTTAAGATTGGCCTCTTTTTAGCTTTCTCACAATTTTGCCACTGCATTCCATAATCTAAGTAATAGTGTTTACTTATTTTGATGTTTGGATTTGAATTAAACTAATTGCTGCAAAAAACACCAACAAATTAGGTAAAGTGTGTGAGCGAATGAAATGCAAGTTTTGCCATCTTGGCTTTAAAAAGCCTTTTCTGCTAGATTTGTCCACAGATATGTATAAGCTTATGTATTTAACATGCAAGATTTTTGAAGTAGTATTTATAATTCGTTCAGTTATTTTAATGAAATTTTGTAAATTACTATGTAAATTCTCTTACTTTTGAACACCAGTGTAAATTTATTTAGTTGGTTTTATGGAACATGAATTTTCATTTTTGAATTGGCAAATTTTGTCTCACTTGGTAAAATACAGGGATCGTACTCATCCTTAAATTCTTGAATTTCCTGAAAAATTAAAACTTTTCCTGAAATGTCCTGAAATATTGTTTTCCATCATTAAATTCCAGAAAATTGTTAGTTTTGTAGTCCTAATTCTCTGGCTGGGCTGTATTGCTAAATGTATTTGCTAAACCCAAGGGTGTTGCAGCTGCACCATTTGCACCCTGCTGTGCCATTTCAGTATACTTGTAGCATTTTGCACCATTTAGATGTTTTAGAGCTTTTTTTAAATGCCATTCTGCCAAAAGGACTTATTACTTAAGCCTTTCATTGTTATTTTAAATGACAATGAAAGGCTTTAGTAATGAGTCCATTTCCTACCTTGTGCATTTATGTGTAACTAACCTTTGTGCAAGTAAATTCTACTTGTTAATAAATATTCAGTCACTGTTCTGTATTCGGTCTTCTCAGCTGTCTTGCTGAATATTGATTAGCAGGGTTATTAACTACTATGCATTGTTCACCTTTAGTACGCTGTATATGTCACATGCGCTTTTCTTCCTCCTTTTCAAGAGAAAAAAATCAGCAAAAATGCACCCTCTTTATGGGATTTTCATCTTTTTTACCTTATCATAATCTTACTTTAAATGACGTATTTTATTGTATGTATGATAAAGATATCAATACACATGTGTCTAGTCGATGTAACATCAAGGCACATGCATACTGGCAGAAAGACTTCTGGTCTCTCTGCACTCCATACACACAAAAAATACTAAATTTATATTTGCTTAAAGATTTCTTGGCTTTCTACAATCCAATAAAGAATACAAGTTTTATGCATATTTATGAGACTGTTGATGCAACAAACCCTTATGCTTTTGCGTTATTTATACAGAAGCCTTGTTTTGACCCGATGCGGCGATTAAACTTATACAGAAAAATATGTTGAATAACAACTAGGTTACAACCAGCTTTTCAATTTTAATTGAACCTGTGAAAATAAAGACAAAGCTTGCTGACCAAAAATTCAAATGAACATGCCATCCATTCAGTTGATTTTCCCATCTTAGCATGATTTTAAAAATAGCTAATTTAGGACGTTACCTCATCTTGTTTTTTGGAGCTGCAATTTGCCTGGAGGGAACTATGTGAAAATGCACTCAAAATAGTGATGATCATACAAATGTATCATTTTTTAATCACCA
The DNA here is from genome assembly GCA_038373885.1 of Cheiracanthium punctorium. NCBI lineage: Eukaryota > Metazoa > Arthropoda > Arachnida > Araneae > Cheiracanthiidae > Cheiracanthium > Cheiracanthium punctorium. Next base: position 732,993 of record JAWZYV010003197.1, on the reverse strand, counting down.
TAACAGATAAGATTTGAAATATGTTTCAAACCAGATGTGAGAATTTACTGCACATCTTTTATCTATTTCTTCACAATTTTGTTTATTGTGCTGATCAGTATATTTCAGATTTTATTTTATTTTGTTGATCAGTATATTTCAGATTTTATTTTATTTTGCTGATCAACAAATTCCACTTTATTACAGTTTTTGGCAGGGAAAATTTTGATAAGTATTATACTCCAGCATTCCATTTTCAATCTTTCCCCATACCCTTTGATAATATTTCCCCTTTAACATTTCTTTATTTAAACTTCCAATGCTATAAGTAAAAATTGACTCCTATTTCCAATTTAAATTATTTTTTAAAACATTTTTGGGGGTGGGGGCAAGGAAACTAGGAAAAAAAAATTTACTGAAAAGGAAAGGTTTATGTATAAATGTAAATAGTGTGATAGAATTTAAGTGAATGTTTATAAACAAAACATTTTGACAGTGAAAGCGAACAAGAAAGTAACCTAACATGTTCATGCATTTTTTTTTTCATTTAATTGTTTCTAAATGCTATACCATATTACATTTTTTGTGTGTTTTGGAATTGCGTGTCCGCTTTCCCTCACCTATATGCTTATCATATAATATAGTTAGATATAGATATGAATTTTTTCTATGAAAATTACTGAATTAAACTTTAATTGAAAATTTTCTTTATAAAATTATCAGATTTTCTTTTAAACTTTATTTTAATTAAAAGTTAATTAATATTTTTTAAAAATTATCAGAGATGTCAACTATTACGGACATTTTACTGCACATTAAAAGTATGAAAACAAAATTTGGATATGATATTACAGAACCCAATAAAAAAAATGGAAACAAAACATTTGGACCAAAAAAAAAGTAATTAATTTTTGAAAACACAAATTTCAGGACAATCTGCAACTGTCCTCTTGGTGCATTATCTTTTATCAATTCAGCAATTCCAAATTTTCCTCAGACTTCCTGTAATATATTTGGCACCCGTCAAAGATGAGGTCCATCCCTCACTACTACAATGTCTGTGGGGAGGAGGGCAAAATAGGTAGTTTATTTTCATTTCATTTCTCTTGGCTTGTCTCGGTTGGATATTTAAGATTTTATGTACCACTTTATAATAAGAAATCTAGAGCAACTTGATCATTTAGAAGAATTTTTCATATAAATTTAAATATCTGGGACATATAGATTATCCTAGAATGCATTCTGCTTATATTGACCTTTTGAAAAATCATCTCGCTGGAAAAAATATTCTGTTTTAATCAAAGACACTCGCTTGCTTTTGATTTATTGGTGGTGGTGGGGGGTGCGGAAATCTGGAGAAACAAATGTGGTTTGAATTGTGATTTCAATGATGAAAGCATGTATAAAAGTCAATTATGTTTAAAGGTTTGATGGTATTATGAGTGAGTTCAAACACTGATAAAGAAAGAAATCTTTTATAATATTTTTTATTTGATTGTATCCATATACATATACTTTCATTATCTTAATTGGTATAGCAAATAATTAAGCTTACATGTTTATTACAGGATTTCATTAGACAGTGTTTAAAAAAGAATCCTTCGGAACGTCCTACAGCCCGAGAATTGCTTTTCCATCCTGTGATATTTGAAGTTCATTCTCTTAAACTTTTAGCTGCTCATGTTATAGTCAATACTGCTTGTAAGTTATACATTGTTTACTAAGTGTAATAACTTTGTAATCGCATATTTAAATAGATTAATTTGCACTTAAATAGCTTCTGTACTCTCAAAGCTGAATACCACTCTCCGGTAAATTTTTTATGAAGTAAAAAAGTTTGCTAAAATTGTTTGTTCATATCTTAAAGAAACAAACACGTGACTGCAGAAACTAACTGTCTAACATAATTCCTTATGAAAATGCAATTCAGTTATAGAAACTTATAAGAAAAATTTGTATTAAGAAATATTAACTACATAATTACGGTCTTCATTAGCATAGAACTCAATTCTTGTACAGAGTCGACTGATAACACAGCTACAGTGCTTTTGCAATTGTCAGAATATATGTAGATGTTTGAAGAAATTTGGATTCTTGCTTCTGACTATCAACTGTGGCACATGTCAAAATTGTTGACCACTTTGCTACCCTGTCTCATCTTGTGAATATCCCAATCTTTAAGAAACTTCTTGATCGCTTACCTGGTATACAGTTTAGCAAGTATAAAGCTGTTTCTGTCATATATAAATTAAGATATGATTAGTCAAAAATATTTATTTGTTTGCCTTATGCAATATGATTTTCTTGAATAGATAATTTTTTTTTTAATGTAAGAACTTTGTTTGGACTTAAAAGAAAAAGTGTTTCACGATTAGACTGTTAATGATTATACAGGGTTCATACACACTCAGGAAAATCTGTAAAGCCCAGAAAACACTGAGGATTAAAAATTAGTTGTTCAAACTCAAGAGAAATTTCATGGAAAATTTACTTTTTCTATAAACTGAAAACTCCAGTTTTATCCCTGGAATGTTAAAACATTAATACAAGGACATACGTCACATGATATCCAAGGATAATAATAAGCAGTGTTTTTTCCTACAATTCTCCCTCACAATGCTTATTTCCAAAACAAAAGTTTACATATTATATTTTTCAACTTAATCCTATCAGTTTACAGCAGTTATGTTAATGAGCGGTAAATGCTTTTGTTAAAATGTCAGCAGGCATGTCCTCTGATTTGACACATTTGACATCTATTTCACCATCATTAAATGCATCATGAACAAAGCAATCTCGAATGTCGATGTGTTTAGTACAGGAGTGATATATGGGATTTTGTATCAGTTTGTGAGCAGACTGATAGTTAAATAATATCAGAGTGGGTAAAGTTGTAGTTTCAGAAAGTTCATTTAAGAACTATCTTAAATGTACAGTCTCCTTGGCAGCCTCTGTTAAAGCCATGTACTCTAGACTTCAGTAGTAGATAATGCCACAGTTCTTTGTTTTCTGGATTCCCACAATGCTACACCGCTTGCATACTTGAAAATATAACCAGTGTAGGATTTTCTGTCGTTGAGATCTGAAGCCCAATCGCCATCCACAAATATGGTCAGAGGTTCTTCATCTTGTCGTAATATTAGACCTTGATTTTGATAACCTTTAAGGTATCTTAAAATTCTTTTTGCAGCTATCCAATGAGCTTTTCCAGGATTGTTATTAAATTCACTGAGAAAATGTATGGCATGGGTTATGTTGGATTCAGTAATGATCGAGAAGTACATAAGCGATCCAATTAATTGGCGATATGGAATGTTTTTCATTTCAGATCTTTCTTCGTCAGTTTTAGGACTCTAGTAAGTTTGCTACTATCACGAGGTGTAGATACAAATCTTGCATTTTAAATTTGCCCAAAATATCTTCAATGTATTTCTTTTGCGTAATTGTGATACTGTCTTCATTTTGTGTAAACTCCATGCCTAGACAATAATGTAACTGACCCATATCTTTCATTTTAAATTATCTTGACAATTTGTCTCTTAATGTGTTCATAGTCTTCCTTGTGCTTATTAATATTGTGAGGTCATCAACTTAAACAATGATAATAGCTTCAATATTATATTTCAAAACAGTGGCAGCTCCTCCATTTAAGCACATGAGCACGCGAACCAGGGCTGTGCCCCTGGGGGGGCACAAAAGGTGAAAAAGGCTTCATTATTATTGTTTTGTTTGTAAAATTTTAAATTTCGTGTAGGGGGGGGGGAAACCAGACCCTCTGCCCCCCTGGGAACGGCCTTGACGGGAACCCCCAAAGAAAAAACTAAAAAAAAAATAACTTATTAACAAATTCTCCCCCCACCTCTCACTTTTATTAAATATGCTTATAGCTAAAGCACTGTTTTGCAGGTTACTATAGCACAGTATTTCTCCCCACTCACACGTGTGAGCGGAAATAATTCCCTTCTGAACCGGTCTCTGAGAACAGAAGCAAATGGTCCTGGTAGTTGTAAAGCTGAATGCTGATAGCATTCAGTTTGCACATTTTGATTGTGCACACGGATAATTTTTTTGTGGTTATCTCTTCCAGATTCACGCTTAGTTTGTTATGTTCGGTTAGTTATGTTTTTGTAGGTTCATTTTCTTTATTTTTATCATTTATCACTACAATATTTCTTACAAACTAGTGTAAATAATTAAGATGGGAGTAAAATAAGTATTCCGGAGCTAAAGCAATGCCATTTTTCAATATTATCCTTTGAAAAATAATTGAAATAAAATGAATCAAGACAACACCTTTGCTGAAAGTTATCTTGGTAATGAAATGTAAGACCAAAGATTACTTGTGTTCTTTCAGTACATGAATTGCTTTCCTTTTCCTGCTGGAAATGTAAATATATTTCAACATGTAAGTTGTGTCGTATCTGCATACTTAATTTTCGAAATTTATTTTATGAACCTCCATTTAAATAAGCCCACGAGCTGTCACTCTTTCAAAATATAAACACAGTTGTCAGAATATAAAGAATAAACTTCATTAATTTTCATCCAATTTCTTGAACCATTGCCTACCGGATTGTTTTAATCCAAATAGTGATCTCTTTAATAAATACACCTTAATAGAATTAAATTTATTTTTGAAACCCTCAGGTAGTGCCATGTAAATTTCCTCATATAAATAGCCATTTATATATGCCATCACAAAATCTAATTGGTATGCTGTGAAACCATTTTGTATCCCATATGCGATTGCTGTCCGAACAGAACTTAATCTGGCTACAGGTAAAAAATTTTGTTCAAAATCAATTCCAGGTTTTTCATTACAACCTTTGGCAGCCAATTGCACTTAAAATTATTCTATACAGCAGGCATGACAGTTTTCCGTCTTTTGACTGAATTCAGACTTTTTCAGCTCCGTCCAGGCTGATATTATAATGAATATATATGGCTAAATAATGAATATATAAGGTATTAACAACCGGTAGTGCATTAATTGTATGTTAATTTGATTGTTTTGTATCACGTGGAAAGTTCAGTCTTTTTTGCTGATTTGCACTTTCATGCCTGATACTGCCATCTTAATTGTATTCCATTTTTAAAACCCACTTATAACCAATAATTTTCTTATTTAGGTCATTCTACAAACTCCCACGCATTCTCTTTTATTAGATAATCGTATTCTAACTGCATTGCCTTTTTCCATTCATCCCTAAACGGTCCATTTAATGCATCAGACGCTGTGGGACCATGATCTGTTAAAGAATTATTCTTTACATTTTGAGATATTTCTTGCTGTTGTTTCATTTTGTACTCTTTTTGCGGTCTTCCTCTTTTACCAGTTTTTATTTTCCTTATTCGAACTGGTGTTCTAACTGGAGGGTTGCAACTCTCTGGCTGTTCATCATCATTGTTTTTCCCCTCATTTTCCATGTTTTCTTTTTTGTTAGGTATTTTTTGTGAAATATCAGTTTCAGTGTTGGGTGAAATGTTTTCGGATGGGAAAAATTAATTCTACTTCATTATTGGGTGGGAGGTTACTCTCATGTTCATCCATAAATCAGACATCACAGCTTATGAGAATTTTTCTGAATTGTTTATTCTACAAACTGTATGCTTTTGATTTATTTGAATAGCCAGCAAAAATGTGCTCTTGTGATCTGAGATCTAATTTATCAAATTTACCTTTCAATCACTTATCAATTATGAAACATTTTTGTCCAAATACTTTAAAATATGATAGAGTAGACTTGACGGCAAAAACTAACTCATATGGAATTTTATTTTCCCTTAAACTTCGTGAAGGGCAACAATTCTGAATGTAAGCAGCACAGTTAATGGCTTTTCCCAGAAAGATTACAGTAGTTTAGCTTGTAATAATAAGCATCTTGCCATTTCTGTTAGGGTACAGTTCAAATGTTCACCCTTGAATTCTGTTTAGGTGTTATAGGAGCAGAAAATTCTCGTTTAGTTCCACATTGTTGAAGATTCTTCACAATTTGGAAATAGTTTATCTTTAAATACTATTGGTTTTATTTTTATACCCTGTTTGACTTATTTTAAATATTTACTAGCCTGTATTTTAAGAAGGTATATGTAAGTAATATAAGAGCATTTTTTTATGTATAAAAACAGAATATAAAAATAAGTTTATTTTTCACAGTTCTTCATAACAAACTACAAAACGTTCTGAGAACTTTGGTGAGGATGGTTGGAAAACTTATTGGGGAAAGGAAAGATTTTAGTTTTATCTTTAAAAGTTTTTACAAAGACTTGATGAATGAAAATGAAGTAATGATTAATGAAGTTTAATAAATTATAATTCTGCTTGACAAATAAAATGTATTTAATTTATTTTCGCATATCTCCAACACTCTTAGCATTCTTTTTTTAAATTGGGGCGAGCACACTCGCAGAATAGATTAGCAAAGATCAGCAGTTATTTTTTAAGTGTGCTGCTCGGAATTTCTTGCAGAATTCAATTTTTCTTATAGACACTTTGGGACAGTTGCACTTTTTTGACAATTTTCAGCAAGCCCTTTTTTATTACTATTATTTGTAGATTAGAAATCATGCAATGACTAACCATAATTTCTGGCTCTTAATCCACTGCAGTAGATAATCTGCAGGCGCTCTTTTTCAAGTAAAAGAAAAATATTTCTTTAGATAATATGCAGCGGTAGATATCTGTGTATAACATGGCAATGTTTTGGCCGAAATTGGTGATTATTTTCTATGTAGAGTAAAACCACAGTATGACTATTATTATCGGTATTAATATTAGAATCTGTATAGTGCAAAACATTTACTACTAAAAATCTATTGTTATGAATGTGAATTACCAAACATACTTAAAATTTTTTTTTTTTTTAATTTAAGTCACAATCAATACACAAGTTTGGAGCCAGGTATTCTACGTGTAAGCACAAAGAATTGAATTATGATATGAATCAAAAGTAAAAAGTGAACACTTCTTTAGGAACAAACAAAGCAAAATGTATGGTAGCAAGTAGAATACTTTTCGCACATTTTGTAACATCATAATTATTTAATCAAGTGGTGTTAAATAAACAAAACAAAATTTAAATGAGACTTTTTTTATTGGAATAATGTATATCTATATACAGGGTGTTTTTTTTTTTTTTTTTTTTTAACTGACTGTACTCAGAGACCTCTGTAGCTTGAACTATCAGTCACAAAGCCACCAAATTTTTATACGGGGACTATTGACGACATAAGAAAAAGGAATCTGTGGGAAAAAAAATTATTTCCAAAAGTTGCCTATAGGAGAAAATGTCGTGCTTTACACTTTAAAGTAGCTAAAATTTTGCATGAAACACAGGGGAAAATTGCAAAATGCAAAATCCTGGTTCCTAGTCAACACCAGCGCACCAGTATTTTGAGTTATAAAAAAGAAGCAGGACATTGAAAATCATTTCAAGTAAGCTAATTTTTTCTTGTGGATTCCTTTTCCCCATGTCGTCAATAGTCCCCGTACAAAATTTGTTGGATTTGCAGCTGATAGTTCAAGCTACAGAGATCTGAGTACCATTAGTTTAAAATAAAAAAAACCTGTACATATTGACACCAAATATTGAATAAAGTCATCAATAAAGTTAATACTCAGAAAAACTTAAGTTTCATATTTGCTAGCAATTAAAAAAACCCAAAGAAACGGAAAATTAGAATCATCATTCATTTCAGTGGTTGATTCAGAATTTTCTTACAGTCCACATTTTTTAAGTACACATTTTACTGTAGGTACAAACAGATTTCATCCCATGCAGTTTTTACCTGGCGGGTTATGCCTGCTTACAGTGCACATCACATTTTCTCACTCTTTGTATGTTCATGAACATCCTCTTCCATCCATTTTCCCCATGACTTTCTGATCTTTGATTTGAATGACTTGTTAATGCCAACATTCAGGGGTTGTAATATTTTTGTTTCTCCTCCCGGTATAACTGAAAGGATTGCACCTGATGTTCTGCTGGCCACTTTAACGTTGTCTTTCAGATGAGCCTTCATCGAATCCAAAACAAATAGCGCATGAGGTTTAAATAGAGAACTTCCTTTTTTTTTTTTTTCCCCCAAACTGAATCGAGCCAGGAGATCATAATGTCTTAGTTCATCCAACCTTTCTCATTGCATCTTATTTCTATTCCACGAGGAAAATTTTCTTTATGAATGGTTTTTCATTTGAAGATAACCATGGGGGAGGGGAATTTTTTTCCACTTTCAGAAGAGGCTAATATTACGGTGAACAATTTTTTTTTTTTTTTTTTTAAATTTCTAGTTGTATTTATTGCAACGGACGAAGTCCCAGCAGTGTCAACAGTTCTGTTTGGAGGATAATCAAAGCACATGGAAAATTTATCTATGTTGAACATTTCTGCAGAAGTAATTTTTTTTTCAGCAATTACTTTTTTGGTGTAAAGTAAAAACTCATCTTTTTTTCTCGCCTAGTCAATCGGCAGTTTCTGTCCAACAGTAGTTCAATTCCGCACAGAAAGATGTTTTCACTTCATGGGCCAGTTGCTCCATGTGGGGCGACGATAATCTGCATTTCTTCTTCAATTAAGCCGTAATTCATATTTTAACTGTATACAGGATTACCTTCATTTCTCTTTTCTACAGGGTGTCTCTCATCATGCAAAAGTCAAGAAATGGAAAAAGGTCACGGAAGTCAAGAAATTGAAATACAGGTCACAATTAGTGAGTGACTGCACTATATCTTTTTCCATTTGATTCAAGTTGTTTGCTTCTGATTTTTAGCATTTAAGTCAGTCCATTGAGAGAAACTATTTTGTTAACTTCATTAATTCGTATTTTGATTTCACAAGTGATTGCCTGTGAGAAAGTTGATTTGTTTATTCCTGTCTGAATGGTATGTGTGTAATAGGTGGGGAGAGGGAAAATGTGCCGAGTATGTTCTCTTCTCCCTCCTGACCTGAGGAAGGGCTAAAACTGTTCACTGTAGCTATTCAGATCATAAAATACTTTGTTAGAGGAACAATCGTTCCTCTAACAAAGTATTTTATGATCGTTCTATATCGTTCTGAAGAGTAGTCATAACAATAAATTATTTCCCGCTGTAAATACAGTCAACTCTTGATGTCTCGACTTCGTTTATCTCATTACTCTGCTTATCTCAATGTTTTTTAAAGTCCCAGATTGATGTAATGTAATTCAATATAATTTTTTTCTCGTGGATTCGAAGAAGAAAAATATCACTCCACTTATGCCAATTTTTACTGTTAATTCAGAATTCGCTAGCTGATTTTTCTTGTTCTTCAAACTCTCAAGATGAATCAGAATTTTGTGGCTACATAAATGTAGACAAAGAATTAATAAAAATCTTTAACTAAGTTTTAATTGTAAGCTAAATATCAAATTGTAAGGGTCAGATTTCGGGGGCTGTAGCCCAATCACCCTCCCCTTCCTCCTGGATATATGCCTACCTCTGATGTAATACAAGATGCATTTAATACGGAAGCTAATTCAAACCCATATTTTAAGCTCTGAAAAATGAAAGATTTCTTTCCCACAAAATATTCAAAATTATATAAATAAAATTAGAATTTTGTCTGTACATTATTACTTGAAATTCAAAAATTTTGTGATTTCTATTCACTGCAAACACCTAGGGGCCCCACCAGTGGCGCACTGAACTGGGAGATGGAAGGTGCCTGGTTCGAATCCAGGTTGCGTTCACCGACCTAAATATTAGGAGTTTCCGTGGTTTTCTCTTAAACAGCAGGAATACAGGTTAGGATGCCTTAGAAAGACTCCCACAGAGGGCACCCCACCCAGGCCTAGATCCCTTGTGTAGGTAATTGGCTTTAATCCCACAACAACATCAAGCACCTGGGAACCCAGTACGACTGTTAACAAAAAGGGTTGTTCATCATTCTATCCGTGACACTGTTTTTGTTTGAGCATGCATCACATAAGAAATGACTGAAGCGAATGAAATGAAATTTGGTGACATGATGGGTGATCATTCAACTAAACCTATAGACTTTGAATTACCAAAAAAGTTTGAGATTTTGCGAAAATTGTTTCAAAAGGTGTAAATCTTTATTTGCACATCACTTAATGACTATAAGCGAATGAAATGACATTTGGTAACATACGTGTTTACTTAACTGAAATTATAGGCATCAAAATAAATTTTTTTTTTATAAGATCTTGAAAAAATCGGTTTAAACTGTGTAAATTTTTGTTCGTTCATCACATAATAATGACTGAAGCAAATGAAAAGAAATTTGGTAATGTGACTGGTGGTCACTCAATTTAAGCTATAGGCATTGAGTCTTTTGAAAATTTTTATAAAATTCTGAGATTTTGCAAAAATGTATTTAAATTGTACAAATATTTGTTCATGCGTTACGTAATAACAACCTAAATGAATAAAACGAAATTTAGTGACATAAGTGGTCATACAACTTAAACTATAGGCATAGAATTCTTGAAAATTTGGGTTAGAATTGAGAGTTTGCAAAAATTTATGTACAGTATTTAAGTACTTGTTTGTCTATTATTTATAAACCACTGATGCAAATGAAATCAAATTTAGGCCCATTATAGATGTCAATTAAACTATGCAATGAATTTCAAATTTTTTTTTATAGATTTTGAGATTTTGTGAAAATTGATAAGATGTGCGTTTTGTTCCTGAAAAACGGAATAGAATGAATTATAGAATGGAAATATGGTAGATGGCAAGTTAATTTAAACTATCGATGTCAAAATCATTTTAAATATTTCATAGATTTTGAGATTTTGTGAAAATCTTGTAAATATTTGTTCTTGCATCCCTCAAAAACAGCTTAAGAGATTAGAAGGAAATTTAGTGACGTGATCAGCAACGAATAAAACAATAAATGTGGAAATTTTTTGAAAAATTTGATTAAATTTAAAAACTGCTAAAATTGCACTTTTTCCTTTTTTGTTCTGAGGGGATCTTTTTAAACTGTGGGGGAGGGGGGGAGGGGTAGTATATTAGTTGGCCATTCAACTCAAAAAGTGTAAATTTTACTATAAATATTTTACAGAAGATGTCAGTTGCATTACAAATTTTAATCTTCTTAATATTTTTTTTTTATTATTTAAATTAAAAAGTTCACAAAATAACTAGTTTTTTAAAAATTAATATAAAATTTTCAAAATTTATATGAAATTGAAAAATATTTTTTACTACATTCCATTTTGAAGCACGTATACAAAAGGTGGATATGCTGCCATAATTAGCATTGTTGCATAAACTAATGGGGTGTCTAGATCCCTTAAACATCCCCCTTTAATTTGTGTAATAATTTTCAATATATAAATATTTCATTACTATTTAGTTTTTTAATTTTTGAGCATATATTATAACAGCATTTGTATTACATGTAAAAATATATATAAATGTTGAATTTTTCCTTACGTGTAACCCAATTGTTTGTGGTTTGAAGGTCATAAATTTCTGTTGCACAGCTTATAAAAACAGAAAATTTACATTGTTATTTTGTTTTATTGAGTAGCTTCTGTAACTTAATATTATTATGCAAAAATATACATAATAGTATGTATTAATGGTAATGTTAATTTTAAGTTTAAAAGTATAATTTTCCTTGATTGTATCAGCATAATGTATTTGATATTACACATTTGTGGTCAAGAAAAGGTAAAAAAATCAAGCTTTTTTTTGTGATAGATACCCTGTTCTATAATCCAGCAATGTAACACATCTAATTCGGGCCAATTTGGCTGGCTAAGCCAAAAACTTTTCCATTTTTTGCTTCTCGCATTTTCTAACTTCTCTTTAGAATTTTCTCAATAAGCAAACATTCAATTCATTGATTTGAAATAGTCATCCAGCCTTCCTGTTAACTCTTCTTCAGCTTTACTGATTACTTTCAGTTTAAAATCAACTGAATAGCTAATGTGGTTTTTCAACATCTTTACAACAAAATTATGTAAACAATCTCAGTCTCATGTGAATCTCTTCAGCAATACAGTGTTTGACAGAAGCTTTCCGAAAAATTTCCTTTAATCTTTCCTTCTGAGACCCAAAATTTCCCTCATTGACAAATGAAGAAGCAGAGAAGTGAAATTAAAAGTATGCAAAAACCAGTGAGCAGAGCACAATGAAAAATAAAGATTTCATTGTTCAAAAATAAATATTTCAAATTCAGCCATTGCAATCTATGTTTTAAAAAAGTGAAGTGAAAAGGTAGTCCTTTCATGTACTTCGATTACTATTTAAACAATTACTCAAATTATTTTATAGCTAGTCCAAAATTACTTTCTCAGAAAATTGAAAAACTCCTCGAAATGGAATTTCTTCCCTTTTTCCCTCTTCCTCAAAATTTCAGCTGAAAATGTCCTCCAAAAGGGAAATTTCCCGTGTTCCGGCAGTACTTCAGCCACGATCTTCATCTGACTTAATATGAAGTAGTGAGCCTTTTTTTTTTTTTTTAATTATTAAATTTCCTCATTTCACACACAATTCTTTGAGGTGACAGACCAATCAGAAGTCTTTTCCGGTGACAGTATATGACGCATGACCCTCAAAAGTCCATATTTTCCTCTATCTTCAGAAATCTACTGAGCTACTACAGTGCCATCTAATGTTATTTGATTGATTAACAGACTTAAATCTTTTTCAGGGTCTAAATCTACAGGAAAAAGTAAAAGGAACTTTTGTTTTTAAAACTAAAGTTTCTTATTGTAAATTCTGAGGGCTTCAAGAAAAATTTAAGTAGATAGTACTAAGCAATGCATGACACTCACTGGATAAATTCTCATCTTTTTCAGTAAATAATGCGTGGATTATAAGCTGGAATTACGGTATTTATTTAAACAGTGGAACTTGAAGATTTCTATTATTTTAATTTTAGGATAACAGGACTTCGCGATTTTCTTTTTATTATTATTATTTTAGTTAAATAGATATTAAATTAGCAACTTTTAAAAAGTAGAACTTGAAGATTATTATTTTATTTTACAATAACGGCACTTGGAATTTTTTTTTTTTTTTTTTTTTTTTTTTTAGTAATTAATTTAAGAATTTAGTTTTCTCCCCCCCCCCCAACCCCCCTCCCCGCAAGTTATTATTAGAGGATTAAATGATTCTTTTGGTAGCTGCATCACATACAATGTTTGAAGAATTGCACACATATGCAGACTAATGTTTTTAAAATTCATACTTACTTTTTGCATTAATGGTTGTGAAAATAAGCCATACATATAATTAGCAAGCATGAGCGGATAACTTGTTTGGTTGAAGTAATGGCATTATACCTAATGCTTCTGGGCAATGCCAGGCCAAGCATCTAGTTAGCTTATAAAGTGTTTACATTTTTGTGTACTTTTGATGTCTTTCTTTCTTTCTTTCTTTTTTTTTTTTTCTAAAGTGAAAACTTCTTTAGGCGCGTTGGGCACTTTTGAGAGAGAGGAAAGCATTGAATTGGCATGACTGTCATGCACATGGACACGTGGAGAAAAAGTGAATTGTGACGTCATTGAATTTTAGTGCTGCCATCATACATAAGAAATTTAACTTACTTTTAAACTGTGTCCTTTTTGTCTTCGCAACTACAGAAGACATGTTCCAGGACAACTACGAGCTACAACACCTGCAGAAGACTGCTTTATAGCTCTTTCAGCCCGAAGAAGATGCATTTCTGTGCAGACCACTCTGACGCACCAGAGAAAAGAATATCCGCTGCTACGGTGCGAATGCGTCTTCACAATGCAGATCTCTGTGCAAGGTGACCAGTTGTGTGTGTCCCCGTCAACGGACGACAGAGAGGGGTCAACTTATCTTGATAAAGAGAGCACATTACCTGGACCAGGCAGCGATGGGCTTCTGTACTCTTTACAGACGAGTCCAGATTCACACTGGAGAGCGATTCAGGACGTCTGTTGATCTGGAGGGAACAAAGCACCAGATACCATCAATCCAAATCTGTAAAGACACAATTACCGAGGTGACAGAATATTGGTATGGGCAGGGCTCTCACTCGTTGATCTCATTGACCTGCATCTTTTCCAGTTAAGAACTCTGACTGGTGTGAGATATCGGGATGAGATCCTAGATCCATGTGCTTGTCCATATGCCGGTGCAATTGGCAATGATTTCATTCTGATGGATGATAATGCCCGACCTCACCGAGCTGTGTTTGTTGAGGATTATCTTGAGAGTCAAGGTTTGGAGTGAATAGAATGGCCAGCTCAATCTCCAAACCTCAATCCGATTGAACATGTTCAGTGATGTCACTAGACTTTGGAAGGGACAGGTTCTTGGGACCCAGGACTTCAAAATTTCTGGGTCCTTTTTCCCAAAAGTGGGTCCTTATCAATATAAAAGCATTTGGTTAATTTCACTACTGATGCTATCATGTCTCACCAATTTGGGTGTGCTGATGCGTATGACTGTCTTATTTATAAATAACCTAAAACTTATATTTCAAAAAATAAATAAATAAATAAAATAAAATAAATAATCAAATATATTATAATTAATCAAGAAAAATTTGTTGTGACATGCATGACATTTTATCCACTTTGCCTTCACGGCAAAGCCTTCCTGATGACCTCCTGAATCCTAATAATTAATAAATCCTAATAATAAAATCCCTTTTTGTATGTACAGTAAAATCCGGGAGAAAGGCCGCATAGGTAGAAATGTTTTAAAAAGTAAAATGTACTCGCAGAAGAGCCGCAACATCTTATATTAAAACTACAATAAAATACCGTTCAAGAACCCCCTCAATCTTATATTAATTAAAAAAAATAATTACTATGTTTTAATAAATTTATCACAAGCAAAATTGGAATATATTTGAGGAAGGAAAGGATATACAACAGTAAAATACGGGAACCCCCCCCCCCCTCCTTTTTTTTCTCTCTTCTATACTTCGCTCGCACCTATCCTGATAGCATTACCAAAGGTAGAATGAAGTGTGAATCCGCGAAAATATATAGTTCGCACATTTTTGCGGATTTTAAGACTTTAGTTTTTAATTTTTTTGTCTAAAATCCTTCAAATGATTCTCAATTTTACAAGTTACTGCTTGTATGAGCAGTTAGTATAGAAAAATTTGCAATTTTCAGGAGTTAACAATAAACCGCTCGTATATTCCCATTCTACGAATTCCACCAATTAGAACTTTCACACTCTTGGCGGAAAATTCAGTCTTTCACGGCGACTTGGTAACCCCCATTCCTCCAAAGTGCTCCCACCCCACTCCGCCACCCACCGCGCAATTCCATATTCTTATCTTTTCTCCTGTCGAGCTGAGCAGTGATTTCTTATTGTCGTCGTTTTTCTTGTTTACTTATTTTCGTAATGTCTTCCTCTGCCAATTCGTTTTCTTTCACTTTCCAGCCTCATAAAGCTGAAAAACCCTTAAGAAGCTCTGCTAAGGTTATTGTCTTAAACGTGTACACTAAACTCAGAGAGATTTCTCACTCATCCAAAAATTTTGAGTGAGATTTCTGAAAGTTAAGTGAGAACATAAATATTGTTTAACATCATTTTATTTATTTATAGAACAATTTCAATAACGCCAATTTTTCACGTTCATTAAAAATTTTAGCAGCTTGATAGTGTGGAAAACTTTCTAAATTGATATTTCCATCAGCTATTCTAATAAGATAGCTTAAATTTGCAGACCACTCTGACGCACCAGAGAAAAGAATATCCGCTGCTACAGTGCGAATGCGTCTTCACAATGCAGATCTCTGTGCAAGGTGACAGTTGTGTGTGTCCCGTCAACGGACGACAGAGAGGGTCAACTTATCTTGATAAAGAGAGCACATTACCTGGACCAGCAGCGATGGGCTTCTGTACTCTTTACAGACGAGTCCAGATTCACACTGGAGAGCGATTCAGGACGTCTGTTGATCTGGAGGGAACAAAGCACCAGATACCATCAATCCAAATCTGTAAAGACACAATTACCGAGGTGACAGAATATTGGTATGGGCAGGGCTCTCACTCGTTGATCTCATTGACCTGCATCTTTTCCAGTTAAGAACTCTGACTGGTGTGAGATATCGGATGAGATCCTAGATCCATGTGCTTGTCCATATGCCGGTGCAATTGGCAATGATTTCATTCTGATGGATGATAATGCCCGACCTCACCGAGCTGTGTTTGTTGAGGATTATCTTGAGAGTCAAGGTTTGGAGTGAATAGAATGGCAGCTCAATCTCCAAACCTCAATCGATTGAACATGTTCAGTGATGTCACTAGACTTGGAAGGGACAGGTTCTTGGACACAGGACTTCAAATTTCTGGTCCTTTTTCCAAAAGTGGTCCTTATCAATATAAAGCATTTGGTTAATTTCACTACTGATGCTATCATGTCTCACCAATTTGGGTGTGCTGATGCGTATGACTGTCTTATTTATAAATAACCTAAAACTTATATTTCAAAAAATAAATAATAAAATAAATAAATAATCAAATATATTATAATTAATCAGAAAAATTTGTTGTGACATGCATGACATTTTATCCACTTTGCCTTCACGGCAAAGCCTTCCTGATGACCTCCTGAATCCTAATAATTAATAAATCCTAATAATAAAATCCCTTTTTGTATGTACAGTAAAATCCGGAGAAAGGCCGCATAGGTAGAAATGTTTAAAAAGTACAATGTACTCGCAGAAGAGCCGCAACATCTTATATTAAAACTACAATAAAATACCGTTCAAGAACCCCCTCAATCTTATATTAATTAAAAAAAATAATTACTATGTTTTAATAAATTTATCACAAGCAAAATTGGAATATATTTGAGGAAGGAAAGGATATACAACAGTAAAATACGGGAAACCCCCCCCCCCTCCTTTTTTTTCTCTCTTCTAGATTGTTTAAAATATATACTGCTTCTATAGCTCCTAGATTTCATTTCAAAATAATAATTGTCAGATTTAATATAAAACAAATCATGTTTAAATTTACACAAGCGTATATTAAAAATAAATAATGCAAAAACTTTATTCTATTCCCATAGTCCACCATCTCTAACAGAACAACCTCTAACGTGAAAAAGGGGGGCGGGGAAAGGAAGAAACGAGTAGAAAGTCAAAGGAATCATCTTTTCTCTTCAGCTTAACCACGTGTGTGCACAGTAGGATATATATATATATAATCCCGGATAAAAGCAGAATATAGGGGAAAACTCGCAATGCATCATGGGAAAGCGAGGTCATCTCTGAATTAACTTTCCTTTCGACTAGGAATCGTCCTACCCCACATATTTTCCTCATGTAGGGGATGCGGGGTAGAAAGTGCGAAAGTTCCGGCATTTACTCTGCATTTGTGTGCATGTAAACAGGCCCACAAAGCCGTTCACAATGCCAATCTCCCCAAGTAAAACATGTGCAGTTTTTGTTTTTCTAGAGATTTACCCGAAAGTGGCAGTCTGAATGCACCCTCTCTCTCCTTTTTTTTTTTTTTTTCAAAATTTTGCGTGATGGAAATTATGTGTCCTGCGGGACACGTAACTTTTCTTTTGCGTCCCATCATCGATTTTTTGCATATTTGACACGGTATAGTGCGTAAGCGGCATCACTGATGTTTGGGACTACCTTGGCAGACAAGTGGTTTCTTCAAGTCCTCTTCCAAGATCGTTACATGAGCTGGAATAAGGATTAATCCGTGTGTGGTCTTTGCTCCCTATTGAGGTGTCCGACAACTTAATTAGCAGCATGGAGAATCGATGCTGCCAGTGCATTGCAGTTAGGGGTGGACACATTCCTTATTAGAACTCATTTTTGTAATGTTTCCACCACGTTTCCACAAAAAGCTTTGATAAACTGTTTTCTCCAAAAGTGGACTTTTCTACCAAAAGTGTTCTTTTGCTTTTACACCATGTTTGTGTTAAATTTATGTAAATTTCTATGTCGTCCTCAATAAAGAACTATTTAGTGCTTAGTAAAAAACTGAAAAATAAACATAATGGTTGCCAGGTTTGGCTATTTTCGCCAGCATAAAATTACTCATGCCTTTGCAACAAAGCAATTCCAGGTATGTAGAATTGTGTGAAACTGACAAACATGAAGTAGAATTACACCAATTTTATGCCAAATTAAAAAGTATATGAAATAAATAACCCGAAGTGTGTTACACAAAACTGACGATTTTCAAATAATAAGTTCTCTCAGATAACAGGAGTTTAGAATTAGCGATTATTCATTTTTCCAAAAGAGAATAACTAATTGTAACTGATTTCAAAAGTGCCATCTTGGCATTAGGTACGATCTGGCAAAATGGTATCCCTCAAAGCAGGGTGAATCTAAACTGCAAATTCCAAAATGTTAGAACCCAGAATCTTGAAAATGAAAAATAATTAAAATGCAGATTATTTTAAAGTCAGTTAGGCTCAACTTGGGTATTTGCTACCAGTAGAAATATTTGGCGGTGCTAACTATGCCATTATAGCAGTTATAGTACAGGTAGGACATTTGCCAGCACGATGAGATGATATATTTCATAGTGCTAAATACACCAATCTACAATGGATTATGTATATGAATATATAGATTATGTTTTTCCCGGTAACCTTACATGAGCAGTAATTATTGCTTATGAGCATGTGCAAAATGCCAAATAACAAAAAATCGCCATTGGTGGCAAGCTATCCTGTCTAATCCATAGTTTTTATCAAAGAAAACATATGTTTTCATAAAACAAATTATTAAGTATACATATACGTAAGTTGCCAAATTATGAAAAATCACCATGGGTGACAAATACGCAAGATATCCCATTTGTTTTACTTAATTAAAAGTACAGTTGAGACCGATGTTCGGATTTTATTACTCTTTAGCTCCTAATTAATATAATTTTTGAATGGCAACATTAAATATCATTGTATTTCTGAGGATTGCAAATAATTTTTCAATCGATTATACACGGGGTCCGTACTCCAGGTGGAGTATAGCTCAGGACCCGTATAACACGGATTCCTATTACACAGAAAGTATCTACCTTTTTATAGGGGAGAGTCTACTGTAGTGTGAAGTTTAAATTTTTATGTACCAATGAACATGCAAGAACCAAGCATTGTGTAGCTCGGTAGCATTCTATCTGATCCAATCTTTGGGTTTGTCTGTTGAAATTATGCCTTTTTTATGAATAAGCCTTATTAGGGGCCGAATACCTCATACAAAAAGCGAGCATAGTGAGTCTAGGGGCCTTGGCCCCTAGTCTAAATAAATGAAATTAGACTTTGCATATACACTTAAAATAATTTACGATTTATATCTGTATTAACCCATTAAGGACGGAGATTTTACCCTCCCTCCCCCACAATCTTTCCCCTGAACTGAATTAACTTCATTGGGGTTACTTGAATGAGAATGTCCTTTTCTATTTTATCAGATGTCAGATGCGACATTTCGTAAATATGGCCAGGTGACCATACGGTCACCTTTATGTGACCATATTATAAACCATTGTCTACTGTTACCATACGGTAACCCTAGTACTTAATGGGTTAAGCATTTAGGACTGCAGTACGACCGTTAAAAAAAAAAAAAGTTTGTCATTTTGTCAGTGACGCATTTTTTTTATTTGTACATCATACCGGGTGATGTTAAGATAGATGTTAAGGCGATTATTTTTTAAACCATAAGTGATCGAAACATACTTCCAATCAGGAAAGTTCGTCAAATTAAGAGTAGCTTTCAGATATGACATCATTTTTACTTGGGTTTGTATACATATTAAAATATGAAATTTAATTTTTATACGATCCCTCCTTTCCTACCCCTTATATTTAGAAGAATGTTGCTCTTTGCCTAAGAAAATTAATAAAACAAATCCTGTGTCTCTAAGTGAAATAGCTAGCAAAAAAATTAATTTTTTTAAATGATGACTTACACCACTTTACCTGTTGTGTTGCCATCTGTTTTCAAGCGAAAAAATATTTACTTTGGGGCACCAACTATGAGTTGAAGAAAGTTAAATAACGATCCCATTGTTTACAATTAAACGTGTTCAAATGTGTGAAATCAACCAACAGGTACAGTTTCACCTGAAACGATCGGTACTGCTTTATGAAATTAGCCATATTTTAGTCTTTTAGGGGGTTATCCACTCCTTACATCACGCTTCTAGAGAAAGAATTTTAAAGTGTAAAAGAGAATGGCAAAATAATGGTGTAGGCTACTATGGTGTGGTAACTTTCACTAGAAATTGCCAAACACGCCTTACAGGAAAATTCTAGCTATATTAGGATTTGAGGAATCAACTGTGTCTATCGAGTGACTGTTAACATAAATTAATGTCAATTGAAAAGTAATTAACATATATACTTGAGTATAAGCCGAGGAATTTTGGTGAAAATTTTGATTAAAAAGTCAGGGGGTCGGCCTATACTCGGGTTAGTAAAACAATGGGACGAGTAAGGTGAACGCCCCATAGAAAGGAAAGCTGCAGCGCTTACTTGTGATGTCACACTGAGTACGTAAAGCAAAGCGTTTCCATTGGGTTTCTCCTCTCTCCCGCGCCGTGGGAAAGAGGAGAAACCCAATGGAAACGCTTTGCTTTACCTACTCGGTGTGACGTCACAAGTAAGCGCCGCAGCTTTCCTCTCTAGGGGGTGTTGGTAAGGTTCAGTGACCCTGCCGCCATGTTAGATTTCGTTTTTTTTTTTTTTTTTTTTTTTCGCGGTCCTTTTCTTGTGTTTGAAAAATGGACAGACTAACCAAAAACAACAAAAATACGAGACAGAAATAAAAGACTTGGAAATATTTTCATGAAATAAAAGAAAATTTGCATGTTAAAAAAAAAAAAAAAAACACAAAAAATTTCCTACATTTCTCACGAAAATGTAAATTAAACTCTAGAAAACAAGGACCTTAAACAATTTGTAAAAAGATTAGACAAAAAAATAATTAAATTAAAAATGAATTGGGTCATCTTTCGACATCACCGAGGGCGTGAAAAATTTTCCATATTTGGCGAGTGATCGATCTTTTCGGCCCTGTGTTTTTATATTTGGCTTATACTTGGGTTTTCGATTTTTAACTAATTTTTCTGAGTAAAGTTATAGGTTCGGCTTATACTCGAATATATACAGTACATTTTTCTCACTTTGGAGACATCCCCTTATTGCTTGACAACAAATGCCGAAATTTTCAAATTGATATATCTCGGAAACTATTCCACGTAGAGACACGGGATTTGTTTTATTAATTCTCTGAGGCAAAGAACATTGTTCTAAATATAAAGGGTAGGAAAGGAGGGACCATATAAAAATTAAATTTCGTATTTTAATATGTGTACAACCCCCAGTAAAAGAAATGCCATATCTGAAAGCTACTCTCAATTTGACAAACTTTTCTAATTGGAAGTATGTTTCGATCACTTCCGGTTTAAAAAATAATCACCTTAACATCTATGTTGAATCGCCCAGTATAAAACTGACTGAAGCGAATGAAATAAAATTTGGTGATATGATAGTGGGTCACTCAATTTAAACTATAGGCGTCAAATTTTTAAAAATTTATTAGAATTTGAGATTTTTCGAAACTTGTTCCAAACTGCATAAATTTTTGTTCGCACATCGCGTAAAAATTACTAAAGTGAAAGAAATGAAGTTTGGTGACTTGATAGGTGATCACTCAACTTAAGTTATAGGCATCGGATTTA
This sequence comes from Cheiracanthium punctorium, assembly GCA_038373885.1. NCBI lineage: Eukaryota > Metazoa > Arthropoda > Arachnida > Araneae > Cheiracanthiidae > Cheiracanthium > Cheiracanthium punctorium. The sequence goes on along the minus strand of JAWZYV010003197.1, from coordinate 711,359 downwards.
AAATTTTTTAAATTCAATTTTGAGATTTCTGAAAATTGTTTAAAACTCCATAAATTTTTGTTTTAGTATGCATAAAAACTGCATATTATTTGCACAAGTGTATACTTTCAAAATATTCAAAAATATCCGCTTTTTATGCACCAATTGTGTACAATCTATGTTTTTGCAAAAAATATGCAGACATTTTCTAGCTGGGTAGAATTTTCGATTATTTATTTAAAAAAACTGTACTGCATTTAGATAGCTATATAGTTATTGTGCTATAAAGTTAATTTGATAATGTGGAGAGTGTTAATAATTACAGTGAAAAACGAATAATTATAACCCCACAAAACTGAAGGGACCAAAACATTTTTTCGTGTTAAAAGATTTGTTTAAAAAAAAAAAAAAAAAAAAGAAAACTCACTATATTTTCAATGTTCTTATATTTTATATCGATTTCCTGTTAAACAACAAGTAGGTTGCATTCATTGGGATGAAAAGCAGTTACAAAAAAATTATTTTGGGGAGAAAAAATCATTTATCTTTTTTGAAATGTATTTTTCAGAGCCATATTGTCTACAAATTGTTCAAGATCGTCCATAGTTTTATTCATTTCTCCATTAGAATGCTCATCTAAATAACTGTGTACATATGATTTTTGGCACTTCTGAAGTAGAGGGGATGGGAACTGCATCGTTGAATCTGTTGTCAGATTCGTCGTTGGGATCAAAAGAATCTTTTGGATTTTGAACAATATCCAAAATCTCTTTTTCTGTCATAATTGGTGCTGTAGTTACATCATTATCGAACGAAACATATTCATTTATTGATATTGTTGGGCAGTCCAGTAATTCTGAGACTTTCCCAAATATTTCGTTAAATGTCTGCTCACTCTCATTGTCGGCTGATTCTTGCAATGCTAAAGAATTTGTTATTTTGGAGAATCCTGCATGGCGAAAACAATTTTCAATGGTCGTAGGTTTCACTGAATTCCATGCTGAGTGCAACATGTGCAATGCATCCAAAGGGGTAGAAATCAAAGAAAGTTCCGGCATTTACTCCACATTTGTGTGCATGTAAACGGGCCTATGAGAACAACTAAAGTGCATTCCCACCAAATGCTGATTCTTTGGTACAGATAAGAATTATATTCATTAGAGACCTAATGGATGATGCTATTAATACTTCTAGGATGACAAAAGGTAGAAAAACCATTTCCCAGCATTTAAATAAAATTTATTTTCCACTAAAACGTTCTAGTGACTTGTCGCAAACATACCACTGAAGATTAAAAACGAACTTTTTTTCGTGTTAAACGATTTTTTTCTCATGTTAAAAGAACAAAAATGCATTAAATTGCATATTTTGCGTTCCGGACCGTTGTGTCATTTTGTGTTAACCGTTTTTTTATGTTAAGCATTTTCGTGTTAAAACGTATTTCACTGTATAAGGTAATTCTGGGGAAGTTGCCAGTTGGGGGTAGATGCAAGTTTGGGAATAAAATTTTTATGCATCGATAGATGACAATACTGAGCCACTTGTGTGAAAAGTCTGGTCCGAAATTGTTTGTGGCTTGTGAATTTATATGAATTAATTGTCTTTATTTTTGGATCTTGTAAGATTAAACGTGGGGGAATACAACTTTTATAATATTCCGTTCTTCGTATTTAAAGTTCATAAGCGTACTTATTATTTTAAATAAGATATTAGCAATATAAGCAATTTGTTCATTATGTTACACATATGATGCATGTAGAAGCGGCCATAACACTGTAGCAATAAGGAAATATAAGCGTGTGTGGCATCTTACCCATATACTTGGGGGAAGACGCCACATGGTTCAGAAATAAATGAAATGGACTTTAAAATTTGTTTTCTTAAATTTTATAATGCAGTATATGATCGTATAAATTATAAATGCAATTAATAATTATCATTATAATTAATTATAAATTTTAATAAATAGAATTCACATTGTATTACCACACAAAAAATGCCTCGAAACTACAAAAGAAAAACTGATCGCGCTTCTTGGTTGAAATGTTGTGTAGGGCATCATTTGAGCCTGTGCTGTTACTATTTTTAGCAAACTAATTATGAAAGAATTTAATTTGTTTTGTTTTTCTATGGTTATTGTTAATTCACAGTTATATTGTCCTGTGGGATTAAGGCCAATTATCTACACAAAGGATCTAGGCCTATGGGTGGGGTGCCCTCCGTGGGGGGGGGGTCTTTCTAAGGAGTTCTAATTCGTATTTACGCTAAGTTTTGGAGGAAACCACAGAAAACTCCGAACGGTTAGGTCAGTGGACACTACCCGGGTTTGAAACAGACACCTTCCGTCTCCCAGTTCAAAGCGCTATGCAATAGGCCACTGTTCGGGCTAATCCACATTTAATTTTGCAATGTGTGTCTTATTTTCTTATTTACTGTGGTGTTGTTGCATCTTAACATAACTGCTGGCATCTTCCCCATAAATATGGGGAAAGATACCACAATTAAACGAATTTCTTTAACATTAAATTTCTTATTTAATTTGATGCTAAGAAGAGAATTAACTTACATATATCACCAATTAAATATTGAAAGATACAGTGAATTTTTTTCATGATCTTGTTACTTCAATTTCCAATGTATTTAATCAAAAATTCCTTAAGTGTGGCATCTTCCCCCGGTTTACCTTATACTGTAAATTATTTGAACTATAAGTGTTATGCTACAGAACATTTGAATTTGAATTATAAATCCATCATTCATTACTAATAAACTGAATTACTGTTAATTACAACGTATGTACATATTATTGAAAATTAATAAATTCATGTACATAATTATTGATTAAATCGAACAAAATCCAACATGTGGAGAAAAATGTGTATAGCTGATGTATACCGTATGCTTATACCAGCTGTGTCACATTGTCGCCTGTGCACACACTCCCTCTCTCTTTTTAAATTTTAAATGCGCACACAAATCGAGTGTGAAATTTGAAATGTTATTAAATTAAAAAATCAAATTTCCAATGCTAACCATGTGAAAATTGCATTAAAATGTGTACAAATATGTGAAATTGTGAGAATTTCATAAATAAATGTGCGATACCCTTACAGCCTAAAAAATTTTTTTACAAAGAATTTCAAATGTATAAAAATGTGAATAAATGATGTAACAATAAAGAAACAATAATGCTCATTATTGTTTCTTTTTTGTTAATGTAAATACAATAATGTGTGAAAACCTGTTTAACTGCAGTAATTTTAGAAAGCTTGACAAGAAGTTTTCACTTCTGATGTGCAGTCCTACGACTGACTTTTTTTTTTTTTTAATATTTATTTATTATAGCTTATCAACCAGACCAACTAACTGATGAAGCATTACGTTCAAGATATAATCATCAAAATGATGTTTTAGCTTTAGTGCCATATAAAGGAAATATGCCAGGCCCATCTTTGTCTCGTACTGATGTCCAAAAGCTAGAGGTTGAAAAATTCCTTGATGATGTCAGGTAATATGCTTCATGAAATTCAAATAAAAGTTTAGACAATATAAAAATTTGCTTGGAAAGAAAAAATATTTTTTTGAAATCCAAGATATTTACTGTTTTAAAATAGGTTATCCAAACATGTCTGAGGTATGTAGTAGATCAAAACAAATATTTACCTTTGTTTTAGAAACTATTTTTTATTTTATCATAGCTTTGTACCATCTCCCTAGCAACTTTATAATTCTTTCTACAGGATGCGTAGCGCCCTGAAAAGTGCTTAAAAGGTGCTTGATTTAAAAAATTGTTTTCAAGCACTCTTGAAAGTGCTTATTTTTTACGTAAATTCCCTTAAGGTGCTTGAATTTGCAAGTAACTGCTTATTTTTTTTCTGAGCTTCCGGCACAAACCTTTATAAACACTACGCCACTAAAGAAAACAACTTTTTCCCTCCCATCCCATCGCTTATTCATCTAGAAACCGGAAGAGCATGCCTAAAAGCAGGTACAGGTAGTTCCCTGTTGACCATGACAATAGTAATGCTGACTCACACTTGCAGCCATAAGAGCCAGTCTGGGAATGATTGTTCTTAAAATACTGAATATCAACCAAAACTACTCTGTTGCGCCCGATGTGAGTTTAATCATTCTCCCCCCCCTCCCCACCCCCCCCACCCCCAAAAAAATTCATCTATAAGTTATTTGTGTTTTTTGCTGTGCTTCTTTACTGCTTGTGAAGGCGCACTGTATCGAATAAACACTGCCTTATGCTACAGGGTGTCGACAGATCAGGGAAATCATGGAAAAATCAGGGTACTTTATCAATCTGGAAAAATCATGGAAATATCAGGGAATTTTGCAAAAATATTTAAAAATCAGGGAACTTTCGTTTTTGCCTAGTGAACTAGGTCATTTTTAATTGTCAATCCGATGCGCGGCTCCGTTCTGGATCACATGATACTCAACTGATGCACAAATACAGACATTTTACGAATCCGAAACCAGAATACAGACCATTCGAGAACATAGAAATATGAATCCGAGACTCAAGTGATGTAGGCACTAACACTATACGAATCCAAAAAAGCGCATGTATTCGGACTCGTTCTAAGATGCGGATCATACAAGAAACCGGATATGCAAAATCATATCGGCATGATTCATGAATAAAGTCATAGGTAAAATGAATGGTAAAAGATGATTTAGTCTTCTACTGTGCCGTTGAGTTTTTTAAAGTGATGAGACATTTGAGTGATGCCTGCAAAGCTCCACCGCAAGACGATTTTTTTTTTAGATAATGCTCATTTTTAAGCCTTTTTACATATTTTTTTTTAATTTGCAACGATACATTGATTGAAATTAAATAAGTTGACTAGGTGGCCAGTTTATTTTGATCAGTCATCCTTACGCTTAAAACTGAACACTATAAAACGAGAAAACCTTCTGCTACATATTGTCTTTTAGTGTTCAACTAAATTTTATGTTTGGATTTATGAAACTGAACTACTATTTTATTAATATTAAGCATTTTTGTGGTTTTCTATTATTTATTTCCCTATATGAAGCTTTCACCTGTTGGTGCATGATACACAATGGTGATTTACATGAAAGATTATGGTATGTATATAATTAGTTCTGGAAATTTGATAAAGATAGTCAGGGAAATCAGGGAAAAATCAGGGAACTTTTTTTCTCAATTTCTGTAGCCACCCTGTGCTATTATTACGGTAAAAAGTCAACTACAAGTAACTGGCAAGCTCGGGAAACGCTGAGTGCTTTTAAAATAAATCTCTGTTATAAATATCAAAAGTAATGAATGAATAGAAACATCAAGTTGTTGCACACATTCAAAGCTTAAAACAAACAATTTGCTGAAGCAACTCGCTACGTAATCAACAGCTGGCCGTCTACGAAAAAAAAAAAAAAAAAAAAAAATTGTTTACTTTTGAGTGGAGCCTCCTCATCTGCTCGCTGTCTGAACTTTTTGCGAATGCAAGAAGTTTTTTACAAGTTATTTATTTATTTCTATAAATTCACCTTTGTGAATATAAAAATTGATATGTTTTATATGAAATCGGACACTGATTAATTCGAAAATGGAAATCGTAAGCCTCGTAAAATAGCGGTAAATACTTTAAAACATTATATAGGAAAGGGAAAAAAAGGAGATATTTTTACCAGGGTTGGCATGGTTTAAACCACGGTTTAAATCATGGTTTAAACCAAATGGTTTTTTTCTCAAAAAAACCAATTGGTTTTTTTAAAAGAATAATTTAAAATTCCAAATACTACAGAGAGAATATGTTCTGATATCTTTTTAAATTATCCTAATAAGTATCAGCAATAAGTTTTTATACCAATCTAATAGACACCTTATTGTCTTATCATTATTAAAAATTATATCAATATTAAAAAATTATATTAAACTTAAATTATAGGCTGCATTTTTAATTTGTTTCTAAAATAGAGGTTTTGTGTTTTAACAACTTATTTTTAAACCTTAAAAGTATCATTTTGAACAACTTATCACTTTATTACTGATGAATCTAAGTGCAAGATTCCATGTAAAATGTAGCAAACAGTTAATATTGTATTATATTATATACTAAATATAAAAAATAGTATCTCTAAATAAAATATTAAAATTGAATGATTTCAATGTCCACATAAGTATAGTAACAATTGTTTATTTACTTTTTTTTAATTACTTTCAGAAGGAACATTAATTGTTATCTGAACATTTTACAAAAACTTTTATTTATAAGTATTTAACAGGTAATTACAAAAGGATTTAAAGATAAAAATAAAAAAACCTGGTTTAAACCAAAAAACCCGGTTTAAACCAAAAAAAACCTGGTTTTTTGGTTTTTTTCCAACCCTGATTTTTACCATTTATTCCCCCCCCCCCCAACCTTCCTAAAATATATCCAACTGCGATGCTTTTTTTTTTTCCGGAGGTAGAGGGGGGGGGGGAGAGAGATCGTGGATACGGTGTTTCTTCCATAAATTACGGTAGTAATTTTGAAATTTACCTATTCATACTTGCCAATTTATGTGCTTTCAGTTTGAAGTTTCCACTTTTTCACCGTATTTTTACATGAAACTGCCATTTTTTTATGATTTTACGTGAAACTCCCGTTTATTTACATTTCCCCACCGATTTTTACGATTTTATGCAAAACTATTTAAATTCGGCGTCTTAATAATAATTTCATAGAAACCAAACATGTGTAAAATGCAGTTGAAATTGTTATAAATTCAGGCTTCTTCCATTAAAAAATGGGGTGGCCACCCAAAAAATTCAGGCCATTGCAAAAGAGCTTGGAGAAGCTGAAGGGGGAAACAGGTTTAAAAATTTTCTTCTAGAGATAAACTGAGATAAAATTAGTTGAGAGAGACAAACTTTGAAAAGAAAAAAAAAAAAGAGAATTTTAGTTGAGACATACCGAAAAAGTTGTTTCAATTAAACAGTTGTCCTCAGTTTGTCTCGGTTAAAAAGGAATTTTAATTGAGACAAACTGAGACAAAAAGGGATTTTGATTGAGAGGATGCTGAGACAAACTGGGGTTTCAGCTATAGCATCCCTGAAGTAAGCTTAAATTGTTTTCATCTGTTGTAGGGGTATAGCGAGAGTGCTGCTGATGAGGCTGCAGTCATTCCCGAAATGAGTGAATGTAGGATTTGGAGAAAATTATGTATTTGTGAATAATTTCAAAAGCTTTTTGAGATTCCTATGATAGTGTATTTGAAAGTTCCCCTTGATTTCAGGAATTTGAGGGTCAACCCTAGTAGCACAATTAGTCCAAAAGATGTTTAAAACATGTTTTTTAAAGTCAAAAAACATGTTTCCAACGTAATTTGAACTATTTGTGCTACTAGGGAATTGAAGATCCAAGCCCAATTTATATATTTTTTCTATAGTGTGTTTTTCCAACTTCAAAGATTTTAAACTCAGTTTATGATTAAAAAAAATTTTCTTTCTTTTCTTACTCATTTTTATATGCAAACTTTTTTAGGCCAAAATTGGGAGAGGGGGGGGGGGTTGCCAATCTCTAGTCCCCCCCCCCCCCCCCGTCAAAAAAAAAGAAATAAGGTTATTGATTTTTATAAGCTATACTGCATTCTAATTTTTGAGTTCTCAGCCACCCCCTGCAAAATATTCCTGGCTACACTACTGATCTGCTGCATGTAATACTTAAAAAAAATTGCTGATGACGTGCTTGATTTTTCTTAAAAGTATGCTTATAAAGTGCTTAAAAGTGCTTGATTTTTAGAATGAAATTTGACTACTCACCCTGTTCTATTTCCTCTACATTAGGATTCTGTCTTATGTAAAATAGCATTTGTTTTGAGAGGAAAAAAATCCAAACTGGTTGTTGGCAATATTACATTGCCTAATAATTTTTCATTGAAAGAATTTTGAAGAAACTGACAAACAAAAGTCTGAAAGTGAGTAAATGTAGATTTGGTGAAATATATCCCAGTCTACCCAATATGTATATATTTTTAAATGCCCAACAGCGTATGAAGCATTTTCTGTTTGTAAATTTTGAATATGTTTGTTATAAATTTTGTTTTAATATTTCTTGCAAACAGTAGATGTATTATTTCCTTAGTATGATGAAAGAATCTCATAATACATTATTTCTTTAAAATCTCACGAGACATAAATGAAGTAATCCATGCCATGTATGGAATTGAAGTTCAAACTTTGTTACATTATCATATTTTTCAACATGCTTTTCTTTCTGTTAGAACCAATGTGCGGAACTAAAAATGCAGGATTATTCTTGTTTTCAATGTGTAGTTTATAGGGGTTGTCCAAAAAGTTATTACCACTTAAATGGGAGATATGTGTATTTTAAGAACATAATATAAATAATATAAGAACATAATATCAAAGAATCTAATATACTCTTTCATCCTGTATGCCTTAGTTCTCAATGCAGGTATCTTTGCACCATACTGGCCATAGCACTTTTCACACATCTCTGTAGGTATTAAGCCATATATAGTCTGCAATGGTAGAAAATTATTTTTTTTTTAATGTTTTGAGAGTTTATAGCTTGAATGATTTATATGAAGGTAGTATAAAAAGAAAAGTAGTAGCTACATTGATAAAAGATTATAATGAACTTAAAGTAAAATTACATTCCTTCAATATAATTGCCAACTAGTTTAGTACCTTTTGCCTCAAAGAACAAATAATCAGAGTGGTAACTTCCGATCTGTTAATGGTAATTTGTTTAACATGGAATTTCAAACAGACAATAGTACCACACACAGCAGATCACTGGAAATGCAGTAATTCTGCTAAGATTACCATTACTTACCTATCACTTTTTTGGTGGCATTTTTAGGAAAGAAAAATAAAAAAATATTCCATCTTTATAAATGGCCCTAAAAACACTGGGTAGGAAAAATAAATGTGACAGTTTCACACGCTTTTCTTTGTATGTATCTCAAACAAATCTAGCATTTTACTGGAATTTTAATTACAAATAGACAGTTTTAAATGATGTATTATTATCTCAAGATTCATATTGATTTCATAAATCTATATTTTTCTACTTACCAATAAATGCATCTGTTTGATTCTTTCCTCTCCCACCCGGTTTTATGGTTATTAACTCTAAAAATGACCTGTGATTGAAATGCTGAAAAAACACTCAAAATACTGGTGTTAAACGATAAAGTAATTAAAAAACTTTGTAAAAAACACACATAAGAAGTAAAAGGAAAGAGGATACGCGTTTCGTTCAAAAATTGTTTTGAACTTCTTCAGTCCAAGCCCTTCGACGTAAAGAACACAGGGAACTGAAAAGAGAAAAACAAGCAAGATGTTGCCACAAGGGGCAAAGAAAAGTCGAACAAAACCACGGAGAGGGGAGAAAAAAATTAAAAAGGGGGATAAAAAGGAAAGGAAAGAAGCACAAAAAATACAGAAATAAAAAAGGGAACACACAAGTACAAAACACACACACAAAAAAGAGAAAACAGAACAAACAAACAAAAAACAAATAGCACACGTTTTATATATATATATATATATATATATATATATATATATATATATATATATATAAACCACGAACAGGACAGCACAATAAATATATATATAAATAATTTTTTTTTTTTTTTTTAATAAAAACGAAAAAGAAAGACAGTAACACACGTACATACACATTAAAGAAACGGGGGGAAAAAAGGGGGGGAGGTAGACGAAGAAAGTGAAAGGAACCTTACAACAGCAACTTCCAAGCAGAATGAACGAAAGGAACGGAAGAACCATCGTTCACAAGACGATCTAAGTGCTGGGTAATGGAAAAACCTTCCAAAAAATCCAGATGGGACAAAGACTGAGGAGTGCACAAAATCTTAGCCTTAGAAAACTGAAATCGATGATTGGAATTCCAACAATGTGAGGCAATAGAAGATTTGGAAAGTTCGTGCTTAGAGACATATCTCTCATGCTCTTTGAGCCTAAATTTGAGAGCTCTTCTGGTCTGACCAATATAGCCCAAATCACAAGATTCACAAGGAATATAATAAACACCCCAACGGTTCTCAGTAGGAATAGGATCTTTAAGGGAAGAAAATTTAAGTTTATTAACAGGTTTAAAAATGACTTTGAAACCGAAATTTTTGAGAAGTTTAGAAATTTTGTAGCATAATGGTGAAAAGAAAGGTAGTACAATTAATTCGTTGTGAAAATTAATAGTATTAGTAGAAGTATTAGGCTTATTAAATTTAGAAACAGCTTTATCAATAATAGAGGGGCTAAAACCACGAGAAACAGCTAAGGATTTTAAGTAACTAATTTCATTATTAAGAGAAGAAGAATCAGAGCAAATTTTGATAGCACGAAACACATAAGTGTAAAAAGCAGAAAGTTTTTGCTGGTAAGGATGATTAGATAGGGCATGAGGAAAGGCCTTCCTTTTACTTCTTATGTGTGTTTTTTACAAAGTTTTTTAATTACTGTGATTGAAATGTTTCCAGTGAGAAACTGTGTCTTTTTGTGGATAACAAATCTTTATTAATGGAAAATAGAAGATTAGATTTCGTAAATAGGAAATGCCTTATTTTGCATTCCCCCCATTACCCTTAATATCCTGCTACAAACCCTTCAGGAGTCTGCAGTGGAGATTTTTTTTTTTTTTTTTTTTTAGAAGGGACAATCAATACCCTCCCCCTCTTGACCAGTCTTCGAAGGACCAGTTTTTAGGAAAAACAATTTTCATTAAGTTACTTTATGATGGATGGAAATTGAAATTGTAATTTTTTCTCAAAGCTCTCTGCATGGCCTAGAAATAAAGAATATATATTTTTTTAAATACAGAATAAATTATTTTACAAATATATATACGTATACAAATTTGGATTAGGCCCTGTATATATGCATTTGTTGATATATTTGTAAAACTGTAAAATTAATACTTCGTTAATTTAGAGCAAATAACAATTTTTTGTAACTTTACTTTTTCAAATGCCTTTTGAAATAATTTTTTTTAAAATACTGTTTTTAGCTGCTTCTATTAAAATGTTTATATACTTTCAATGATAATTTTATAAATCTCACTTTAAATCTTTAAACTCTTCATTTCTTCAGGCTTCTAATATTCAGGATTTTTTTAACTTCTGTCTGATGTTGACCACATATTTATTTATATTTCAATCTTTGTGCATTATTTATTCTCAGTAAATATTGATTCTCATTTTAAATTAAATTATTTTTTAATCACTTTTAAAAATGTAAAATAGTAAAGAAAAATTTCATTGAGGATGGCAGATTCAAATATGAATGAAAATGATACGAAACAAGGGATGTTTTGATTGGCGAAAAAAAAATATATATTTATTTATTTATTTGTGAAAACAAGCAACTAGGATTATGTAAATGAGATTTTTTTTTTTTTTCTTAATTCTTTTTCAGGTGTAATTATACAGTTCTTTTTTATGTAAAACAGAATTGCTTTTTTCCTTCTCTAATGTGTTTAAGATCATTTAAATTTTCTGTCTCATATAAATGTTTCTTTTAGATGAAAGTAACTAAATTTTAATTATTATTTTGTTTTTAAGAAATATATATCAATTGTGTGTTATGTGAATTTTAATATTTTATACTATTTAAACTATGCAAATGGATAAAACTCAAGTTAATTTAATGAAAAACATACTGATTAATAATGAAATGAGTTAATTTAATGAAAATACTGTGTGTATGCTATTTAGAAAAATTTATTAAAAATTTCATTCACACATTACTTAGTAGAACTCATCAGAAATGATTTCTGCCAAATAGTCGTATATTGAGCTGCCAATAGTTCAATATGTCATTTTCATATTATTTTGTACCTTGGCAATTTCAATAGTTGGCAAGTATGAATCTTCAAAACTTAGGAAAATTATATCAGTTACAAGCCCTTCCCTAAAAAAAAAAAAAGGATATTTATATTTGTTAAAATTGTTGTATACAAGAGTAATGTTTTTTTCCTTTATTTCCTTTTAAATGGGAGTAAATTTTGAAATTTGTCAGACAAAAAATAATAATTTCAGGAGATTTTTAGTTATATTTTCTGAAAAAGGAAAGAATAAAAAAACTTACTGTGCTCCTTACAGACACATTTGCATGAAATGTTTACTGCTCAAGCAAATGTGTCTGTATAATGAAAATAATGTTTAATTTCATTAATATGAGATTCATGAAAACTGTTATTTAGTGTTGTAGAGTTAAAAAGTGAAAAATAAAATTGCATGTTATATAGTGAAAAGTATTAGGTTGTAACGAAAGTTTTCCGCCACTCCAAGTATTGCCTGCACAAGCAGTTCACGTTGGTGTCTTAGCCAATATTTTGTAAAACGGTTTTTGTTATTTGAAAGAAAAGACTTGTTTTAGAGCACTGTGTTGTGAAATCCGTAAAACAATATCGTTATGATTAAGTATAAGGTGTCTGAAATGGAACTACCACGCTACCAGATTGATCCATCATTTACTCTCAGTTCTGTCGCAAAAAGTCAGCTACAGAATGACACTGAATCATGTGTACAGCTTAAGGTACTATTGTTGAATCATATGACACTGTGAAGATTTGGTACCGAAAGTTCAAGAACGAGGACTAGGATATTAAAGAAGCAGAGCGCTCTGACCAGACTACTGATGCTGATGAGGCCTGCCTATGAGAATTTGTGGAAGAAGATAAAATATTCATCCACGAGAGCTAGCTAAAAGAGTTAGACTTTAGTGCCATGTCCATTAGTTGCGCTAAGCATCGCATAAGCTTGACATATAAGGTCAATAGTTGGGTACCGCGTGAGCTGACTCAAGCAAATCTGGCGGAAAACTTTCTTTACAACCTGACATAAAATTACTGCTCTCGCACATTTTTTTTTACATATTTTGACTTTCCATGAGCTGGAATTCTAGAAGAGGCCAGACCAGCTAAAACCAACCAGACAGAAAAACTTACTTAGTGCATCTCCTAAAACGCACTTATTGGCAGATAGATGTACCTGGTGTTTTTGTATTACTCATATCTTGTTTATACTTAATTTTTTTTTACAACTACAGCTTTATTACTTATACTTATTAGCAACTTACTAAAGCAAACTTATATTTTGTTAAAAATTGGTGTTAAAATTTTTATTTGAAATCTCTTTTTATATGACTGTTTAACATAAAAAAGAACTGTACCTACAATTACTTTCAAAGTGCCCTGGTAGTGTAGTGGCTTAAGAACCATTCTGTCACGCCTTGGGTCTAGGTTCACTTCCCAGACTTGGTGTTAAATTGTCCGTCCCTTCATAGGGGGTAACACTGGCTGCCCATTAGACGCCCCATAATAAAATTGTTTGTGATTTGAGCCTTAGTAGGTGCAAAGGCTTGTGGCCAGTGCCCACCTTATTAGGGGAAAAAAAATAATTACTTTCAAAGCATGAATTGGATGTAAAGTTAGAATTTTAGCATTTTGTTCATATGGCATTCGAAAGGTGGGTTTTAATCTGTAGCAGATGTCTTGTAGTGTTTTCTCACCAAAAACAGAGATTACGACTTTAGATGTCAACTTAAAAATGTATGGTAAAGTTTGATACACACATCTTCCTTTTTCTGCCTGAAAGGATGACTATTTTTCTTAGCTAGGGAGAAGGGTTTTTTGAAATATATGGTGATAATTTTTTATACAAAGGTCCTTGAAATTTTTACAAATGAGCCTTAAAATCCTTGAAATGTGCTTGAAGTTTTACTAACAATTTTTTCAAAGCTACAATTAATCGTTCATCAAACATTGTAATCTGTTTTTTTTTTTTAATTTTTTTTATTATTGTGCTAAAAAAACAAATGTACTATATGCTCTGGTATTATAACACATAAAGTTAAACTTATCATTTTATTCATTCCTTCTTAAATGAAGCTAAATGACGTATGTTTATTTCTTAGCCACAAAATAATGCAAAAATGCTACTATTTTGGCAACTAAAATTTTAAAAAATGGCTAATAAACAGACAACTTTTTTACATCTGTGAGGCTGCTAATGATATTATTTTTGCCTCCTGACATTGGTGGACACCCTGTGTACTTAATTGAATTGCATTATGTGTGTTAATAATGCTTTCCTTTCAGATACTATGTCATAATCATCAAATTAATACATCTGTAAACCTACAGATGTAGGATTTTCATAGGCTTTGCCCATTTTTTTTCCAGCATGCCAATGCATCTGCTATATGTTATATGTAATACCTTGCTATCCTTCTTTGGATTAAGAGATTAGTCCAAAGCACTTGAGTCACTGCTGTCAAATGGAATGGATGTGTGTTCTGAGTTATGCTGCTGCATTTTTGCAATTTTTTATCCAAAATAAACATATTAATATTTATTTTGATGTCTATTCATTAACAGTTAATAAAGGTATTATACGGACCTAATGTTTATTTAAAAGCATCTGCAAAATCTTAAGAAAGCTTGGAAATACAATGCAATATTCTGATGAGAATTGAAGTTATTGAAGAGATCTCCAGTAAGGCTCAAAAGTCACTCTAAACTACACATTCTATGACGTTGGCTGCCCTTTCCTGATAAACCAACTTTGAATTCTTAGCTGCCTTTCTTCTGATATTGAATTAGAATATAAAACCCAGAAGTTTGAAAACACAAAATCTCAAAAAATATGTGTTCAAAATTATAAAAAATATCATTTGTTTTCTTTTACTAATGGTAATATTTACAAAGGCAAAATAATTCATGATGAATAAAAAAAAAAAAAAATGAATAAGCTGTTTGAGAAAAGTGCAAGGTAATCTGAATACTTTTTATTGCAGCTCATACATTTTAAATGGAAACAATGAAATATTTCTTTCCTTATAGGAATATCACATTAGCATTACCACAAGCAATTTTCTCATTCAAACAACCTTTAGGTCTAGCTTTCTGCTCTTTACTTTGACAACAGAGATCTCCACCTTTTTGCTTTCTGAATAGAAAAACCAGAGTTGTACGAAATTCGGCCAGAGTACTTCTACTTCAGAAGCAGTCATAAGAAAGTTTGAACTAAAGCAAAGAAAGAAAGAAAGCAAACTAAAGAAATCTCCACCATAAAAAAAGTCTGCCTAATAGAAATGTTAATTCAGGTTAAAATTTGATAGATTAGACATCAAAACGAGTTACCTCCTTACTTTCACACTATCAAAGTATGATACTTATTTTACTGAAAAACCATTCATATGTTTCAGGTAAAAATGCTAAAGTGCTTCTAATAGAATTAGTGTTAAAAGAGGAGTTAGGCCCTTTCTTAGAGTGTTTATTTCTACTTGTTCATTGCAGGTTCGATACTGAGATGAGGGATTTTTAGTCAACTTTATTCTTTTTCTACTTTTATTACACTGGATTCTTATTTTTAGAATTAGTATTTATGTATTTATTTTAAATTCTTGTACTTAAAAAATGAATTTTCAAACCAATTTTTCTAAAGGTTTCCAGCTTCGACAACACAAATCAGACTTTTTGCCAACTAGTATTGTTAGATTTTATTATTGCATTTTTTCTTCTGGTCTGTGTGATACAGACCAGAAGAAAAAACAATGCATAATTTTTTAATTATTGATTACATAACCATACATAATTTTACCATACATACCATACATAATTTTTTATTTATTGATTTGTTTGTTTGGGGGTGTTTTCTCCCATTATAGTTTGTTTTTGTGGTTGAGCTCTTGAATATGAATGATTAACTTCAGGATACACAATGTTCATCGGATTTACAAGTAGAAGACTGTGATTTGTCTCCCCAGTATCAATTGAGGATCTAAGCCTGTTTAAATTGTCTTCTATATAAGGGTAGTTAAGTTTTCAGTTTGGTCTTCATCTGTTGCTGTAGGCATAAGTCAATCTGTTACAGTGGATGGCAGGAACTCAGAGTCTTGGAAAATGTCTTCATTCAGTGGATGAAGACCACTTACTTGAAAACTGTGTATGTTGTTGCTGGGAGTAAAAACTAAAAGAAATGTTTTCCTAACAATTTCTGCTATATCATAGATTGTTGCTGGTTTTCCAGCATTTTCTGGTTTCAACGTCTCATTTATTTTAATGTTGTTGTAAGTCTTAAAAGGAGCAAATGCACCTTTGTCTAAGGGCTGCATTTTCTGGCTTGTGTGAGGATGAATGTAACCAGTGTAACACCCTTATCTTTTACTAGCTGAATTGTTGCTATTGTTGCAAAATACTCTGCTATTCCTGGGTTCGTCATTCTAAAGTTCTTTTTGTCTGATGTTGGAAAAAAATAACAAAAAATTCAAAACATTCATGATTTGAATGCCGAATGGCACGTTTGATACCTGACCTGCCATTGAAGACCACAGTGTACTGGTGGTAAATGTGTACACCTTAAATTCGTGGTTACTAAAGTTTGAAGCGTAGCGTGCCTTGGCGGGGCCCCGTATAAAAACTTGTTTGGGAGGCCCTTAGGAAGGGTAAAGATTTCTCACAAAAAAAAAGTTTGCATAAAATTAAAAGAAATATTTATTCATCATAATTATCTATCTGTCACTTTTTTCAAAATTTTTACAAACAATTCAAATTAAATATACACTCTCCTTGCCTTTTTTTCTTCAAACTGATTTATTAAATCATTTATAGCTGATGATGACTTTAGTTTTTCTAAAGTTTCTGTCTCTATGGACAATAGTGACAGGTCTGACAGGCGTTCCTGTCCCATCGAAGTTCTTAGGTAATTTTTTTATCAGTTTTAATTTTGAAAATCTTCTTTCAGCAGTTGCGGTTGTAACGGGAAAGGTCAAGAATAAAAAGCATGATGTTATTAGCTCTGGAAAACTGGATGCAAGACTATTGAATTTTATCAGCAATAATTCAATGAGTCCCTTAATGGAATGAATTTTTTGTATTTCAGATTTTAAGCATGTTTTTAGAGCCTTTAATTGGTCATAAAGATTAACTGAGATGTCCTTACTGTATTTAGCCGACAGTTTTCCGGAAGTGTTTAATATCTCTTCGTTTGAAGAAGACGGGAGTTTCTCCGGTTGTAATATTTTGAACATACTACTCAGGTCGCAAAGGCTCTGAAATCTCTGTTTAGTTTGAGAAATTAATATATCTAAACAGCAATAGTAGACATCGACATTGAAATAGGATTCTGGGTCTGAAATTCTCTCATCTTGTGATAACTCATCCAAAAAACGCTTCGTTATCTTTTGCCTTTTGTTTTAAAAAACAGTTGTTACCCTCCACTCTTTGCTAAATCTTTGGACACATTTAGCAAACTATTGAATGAATTTTGATTTCTTAATTCGCACAGTCTATTCAAAAGATTACTTAATAAAATACTAGTTTTCTGTAAGTCATTATTTTCATGCTGTAGAGCTTTAGAAACAGGATTAATGATTTCAAATAGTGAAGAAAAAAAATGTGACAAGCACTAAGAAATCATAACTCTCTAAAATGTTAATTATATTTTTGCATTCTTCGCGTTCATCTTTTTTTTTTTTCGAAATTAAATTTAGTTGGTACAAAGTTTTCATGATTAATAAATAATTTTTCTTTACCGCTAATAAAGCGACGTTCCTTGAAGACCATCTGGTAGGACATACCTTTTTAAGGGTAATTGAATATTTTTCAGATGAATCGTCACTTAACATTGCCCAGCGTTGTATACTATTGCCAAAAAAAAGTATATATTTTTTCTAAATTATCGAAAAAAGTCGACACTTCACGAACCTGTTTCGCACCATCGTTTAAAACTAAATTTAATATGTGCTGGCTGTGGAGAAATCCCGCTGTTCGCGATAACTGATGTAGGGTGTTGCAAACTTCTGAATGCACGCTTTACACAAAAAGAAATTGCCTTTTTTTTTTTTCCATTTCTGAAAACAAAAAAAATTGAAGTTTTTATTAATTTTTGCTTACGAGTGTTGGGGGCCCTGTATAATTGATACGGCAGATACAGCGGTAGCTACGCCCCTGACTAAAGTCCTCTGCCCAATTATTAGCAGCTTTCAAGGGGTACTAACATTTAGAAATCTTTTAAACTTCTGATGAGGGTCTAAGCAAATACATATATATATATGTAATGTATAAAAGGTAATTTGGGTTTTACTAGTTTGGGTATTGTTCAAGCGGGTACTTTCACTGTAAGTTTTGCTTTCCTGTCATACTCCTGCCACGCGCGCTCTGGAGCTATGTTTTATTTATTTTGTTATTTGTCAGACATCGGGCCGTCGATTCTGAGTTGTTTAGGTGTACACGTGTTCCCACGCCTTTGTATCCCCGGATGCGGGTCATGTTGGTAAATGTGTGTGGTTCGATCAGAGATAAGAGAGAGGCGGAGTTATGTCTTCGCAAACCACGTGGTGTGGTAAGCGTAAATACTCCCGCACATCGAAAATCGAGACTTCTGCCACTGGAACTGCTTAATGAGTCCACGCTGATTCTTGTACCCGTCTCCCCTCCCCTCTTCTCATTCTAAATTGTAACTTAAATGTAATGTTCAATAAACCATATTACCTGCCTTAACTCTGAAACTTTACTTGAAATATCTGACGTCTCATATATACACATGCAATTATATTTATATATATGTGTAACATTATGGCTACAGGAAGGTGTTGTCATGGACTGTGGGGTTTTACCCAGATGGGACGAGACTTCGCAAACTCAGCTTTACATTGGGCAGGAGAAACAGCTGGGTCAGTCACTGACCTACTGGAGACAGAACAATGGCATCAACCGAGCTACGGGGATGTGTCGCTAGCCAGTTGAAATTCTGGGGCAGCAACCCCAGTCCTCTCTCTCGGGCTGTACGGTTAGGTTTCTTATTAATAGAACTACTGCAGTCTTTACATATTTTTATTGATACCTCTTCACACCAATTTACATGGCAACAGATGTCATGAAAAAGATAGCTCTCCAGCCTGTACAAGCCATTTTATTAACTTTTGAGGTTGTGTCACATGGTCCGTGCACTTTGCATTAATGGATTAATCCCAAATCTGGACAGTCATGTCAATTCATGTTGCAGTTTTCACATGAATTGTTATGACTTTTAAGGTGCCAAATTGACTGACTGCGGGGACCATTTATAAGATTACAAAGGAATCGCTAAGGACTGTGAAGAAGTTGCGGAATTAAGTAGTTTTAGATCATGAATTTCTTTTGTTCTGAACTACATAGTTTAAAAACTTTTAAATACTTGTGAAATCAAAAACGTGTTAAAATTCAAATGTTATACACTGCGTGACATTGACAATGCAACACCAAGAAGAAATGGTCAGAAAATTATGCAAATTTCAGCTTAAGTGCACCTTGCCGAGTTATGCTAATGATGTAAAATTGGCAGCTTGAGTGCACGTGGAAAAAGATATATGGGAAAGAACCGGTAGAATGGACAATTTTTGTGAAAGTATTGCTGCTAGAGAAATTGTCATAGAAATTTTATTCTTGTCTCAGAGGACATGTATAACCAGAAAATGCCTGGCCGCCATCAACGGAGGCAGTTCCAGCAGACCAACAATTTTACGGTGATCGTCGGCATGGTGATCGGACAGTGAAAGGCAGGTTTGTCCATTCGACAAATCTCAGCAGACACACACCTGGATGTGTCTACTGTACAACGGCTGTGGCGAAGATGGTTGGAACAAGGCAATGTGGCACATTTAAGGAGTGCTGGTGCAGCCAGTGTGACGTCAGCATGCGTGGATTGATGCATCTACCGATAAGCGGTGGCGGCCCCGCAAGCTACTTCATTCTCCATTCTGCGACATGTTCAAGACACTTTCGATGTTCCTATATTGACCAGAACCATTTCCCGTTGATTGGTTGCTAGTCGCCTGCACTCATGACATCTGTTAAAGACTACCATTGGCTCCACAACATAGATGCCAATGACTGCAATGGTGCCATGCTAGAGAGACGTGGATGACAGAATGGCACAGGGTCAGATGAGTCGCACTTCTGTTTCTGAAGTGATAGTCACCGCACACGAGTGTGGCATCGATGTGGAAACAGGTCCAATCCTGCAGCAATTGTTGAATGCCCCACTGCACGACAACATGGCATCATGGTTTGGGGAGCAATTGCATATGACTCCAGGTCACCTCTAGTTTGTATTTGGGGCATTATGACGGCTCAACGATATGTGGATGATGTGCTGCGGCCAGTGACACTCCCCTACCTTCAAACAGTTCCCAACTCCCTGTATCTGTTAGCAGAAATTACTTGCATTTTACTAGCAGTGGAATTTAACACTTGAAAAAATAAGAGACCTCATTCGGGAACTAAAATTCTTTAATCAAAGAAACATCATAAAATTAAATACATCTATGCTGGCTGAGCATCTTGCAGAACTAGTATACACGGATATTTCGCAGGCAAAAGAAACCACATTATATAGGTACATTACATAACAATTTACACATGCAATAGTTAATTTGCATAAACCAAAGTTCTGACCGGCCAATCAGAAATAAAATGTCTCCGTTATTATGGAGATATGCTGCGTCAATCACGGCTCATGAGAAAACAGTAAAGGAAGAACTGCGAAGAGAAACTGGCGTCGTGCGGAGAGCGAAGTCGCTGCCAAACTTCAGCAAAAGCCAGAGAGGGGAAACCAAAACACGTGGGAGGCTAGCAAGCGCGCCCCTCTCATGCACCATGATTGCAGCAAAAAAATATATATATTATCAAAACATGAAAAATTCAAAATTACTTTCCAAAACTTTTACACATTTAAATTCAAAGCATTTTAGTATGTATATATTAAACGATGCAACAAAATCTTATTCGACGTATTCTGCAGAATTAATTATTTACAAATATATATTAAGTTTCTTTCTTAACACAAACTACAAATATTCTTATGCGAGAAAACAATACATTATACACTTAGCTCAAATATACTCTCACAAAACTTATCCGACAAAGTCCATGTTTGTGGAGTGGTTTCGTAAATACATCAGCTAAGTTCTTTTTACTATCAATATATCTAAGTTCAAAAAGTCCATCATTTAATGACTCCCTTATAAAGTGTAGTTTTACATCAACGTGCTTAGTTCGAATGTTCTCAATAGGCGATTTTGCATATCTAATCACGCCCTCACTGTCACAAAATATCTTATTGTCTTTTAATTGTAATTCAGCAATGCCCAATTCATTACATTCATCTTAGATGTGTTTTATCCAACTAACCTCTTTGGAAGCCTCTGTTAAGGTAACAAATTCTGATTCCATTGTAGAAAGACTTGCAAACTTTTGTTTGAAAGTGCACCAAATTCCGTGCGCATTACTCATGAACAGCAGTATTCCACCCATAGAAATGCGGACATCTCTATTGGATGCGAAGTCTGAATCACAATAACGGTTAATTTCTACATTAGTTACATCTGACAAATTAAGTTTATAGTCGCTTGCTACTAACCTTAATAAGACAGTTATCTTTATTGATTCCCAAGATGCAATCTTAGGAACAGTCTCTTAGACACCTAGTCATTGTTTCCTTGTTGAAGAGGCTAAGATACTATATGCAGTTACTTCTAGCTGGGAGATCGTTTTTCAATGGATTCCCAGCCATTGTGGGATGCCTGAAAATGCTGATCTTTTGGCACTAGTGTAAGTTGAAATGCATGAAAACATGCATTTCAACTTGTGATTATCAGTTTGAAAATAAAAGTTGGTATTTACCGTTATGGAAGAAAGAATGTTTTTGAAATGTAACTTTTTTTATACTAAAAACAAACTTAGGTTTTTACATCAGTAAAATGTATGTTCATCAGAAGAAGAACAATTTTCCATAAGTCTTTAGTAACAAATGCATGTGACTATTTTAGTTTAAATTTATCTCACAAGATGGTTGCGCAATCAATGTACCTCCAGGGTACAGCACCTTCCCCATCTCGGAATGAGATTCATTAAAATGGTGAACCAGGTTAGACACCTTATAAATAGTAAATGACTAACATCTAATTTAAAAAATATATCTGTTAAAGAATATTTCCTTTTAAATGTTCCTTATGTTTTAACATTAGTGGCTATACCACAACTAACATTTTAGAGTTTATTGTAATGTTCTTATGGCTATTATACAGGAATGAGATGGTTCTTTGTTTATTGACTTTTTCAGGTGTCCTACTTAACTAACTATTCATTCTGTAACATAAACTGCTTTTGAAAAGAAAGTTTTTAGTTATAACTAATCTAAAATTATTTTAAATACAAATAATGTAGCATATGTATCCTTTTATTTTAGAAATGGAATATATCCTCTCACTTCATATGCTGCTACTCATCGTCCTGTTGTTCAAGAAAGAATGAATAGTCCTGAAATGTCTGATTCAATGAAAGGATCTTCATCTGAAACATTTGAATTAGAAACAAGGAGGATAATCAATATAATGTGCAACATTAAGCCTCAAGAAGATAGCCAAAATTTGATGGTTTGTATGAAATGAAAATCTTACTCCTTTTTGCATTTAACTTGAGTATTACTTTGTGATGCATGAAACCATACTAAAAATTTCATCATTTGATCTATTCAAATTTGTCAAAACGGTTTTTCTTTTATGTCAGTGCTTAAATTTTTAAATATTTGTGTTCTATTAGTTTGTGTACATAGGGGGTTGTTGTAAAAAGTGTAAAACTATGTGTTACCGTATTTACTTGTGTATAACGCACACTTTTTCAAAAATTTAAGGCAAGAACTCAGGGTGCGCATTATACTCGGAACAATTTTTCACTGCTGCATATAATCACACGATATAGGTTTGAATCAAGAAAAGTACTCAAAAAAGAAAATAAAACTGGAAAAATTTTACTTAAGAGAAGTCATTTTTTGCTACATATATTTTTCTCTCCTAACACTTTTTTCATACAACAGTGCTAGAAACATTATATTTATTAATATAATTAGCAATCTTCATTGGTACTACTGCTGCTCTCGTTGCAGTCTTCGTCATCACTGCACAGTCAATGTCCTCGTATATCATATCGGCTGAGATAGAATTCCAAGTTTCACATATCCATTCGCATACGGTTGCGAGAGAAGCACGCTTCATTCCCCCGCTTGGAGTGAATTTGTGATCTGTTGTTGTCATCCACTGATTGTAGGCATGCCGAAATGCAACCTTAAATGGTCAGTTGATGACAACATCTAAGGGCTGCAGCACTTTCGTCATCCCACCAGGTCTCACAACTAAATCACTTGAGCTACGAATTTGCACTTTTACTTCACAGTTCGTGTGTCCACAAAAGCTGTCCAGGATCAGCATCGATGGCTGACGTGAAGCAGTGGCCCGATGTTCCCATACAATTTTAATCCAGTCTTTCATGAGCTCCTCCATCATCCAGCCCTTTACCTGGACTCTTACAATTATCCCGACTAGAAAAGATTCCTTGGGGATAGTTTTTCTTTTAAAAATCACATACGGTGTCAGCTTGCGGCCATCAGCTGTAATGGCCAGCATAACGGTGCATCGTTGCTTGTCTGCTCCTGTTGTGCGCACTTGAACGCTTCTGTTTCCAACAGGATGAACAGTTGTGGCTTCTGGCATGTCAAACCACAATGGAGTCTGATCTGCATTGCCAATTTGTGACATCTGATATCCCTTTTGTTTTCGCAGCCTTATAATGTACTGGAAGAATTTGGTAGGCTGTTCTTCGTATTCTTCCGGCAGCTTCTCTGACAGCGTCGTTCTTCTCCTGATCGAGAGACTGTTATGGATCATAAAGCGTTGCACCCAGCCATAGCTCCCCTTGAAGTCTTCTCTTTGAATATTCATTTTCTTAGCTAATTTACATGCCTCAAACATCAACATTTCCGTCGACACTGAGTACCCCAAACGCCGCAGATCCATTACATAATTCAAAAGTTGCTGCTCCACTTGCGGATATTTACACGACTTCCCCCAAAAAGCACGTTTTTTAGATGGTGCTTTCTTCAGTTTTGCTTCCATAGGAGCCACTCTCGCACGCTTGACTCACCAACACCGAATCTCCAACTTGAAATGCGGTTACCATTTTCTTTTGCATACTGAACTACTTTCAACTTAAATGCTGCAGTATAACTAGTTCGCTTTTCCATCTTAATCCCACATTGTCAATAGACTATCTTCTCTCATAAGGAAGGAATGGACGATATTTGTGTGACGTCATTTTGCAACCCACACGTGACCCACCTACCGCTATGTGCGATTTCTTCCATAACCCAGGGAGACTGGGTTGGGTTGGTCCATTTATGAATGGGGTAAGAAAATCCAGGATCATTCCTCTTTATCATTTTTCTTTGAGCTAACTGACCAGCCTAATGCCCAGTCCAAAACTGACAAAAGGAGAAAGGAAATTCAGATATTTGGAGAACTGGACTAACAATTTTGAATGGAGTGCATAGGTTAAGAATCTAAGTCTTTTGAATGTCAAATTTCTGGTGCGCGTTATATACGAGATAACAAAATTTCTAGATTTTTTTCTTGTTAAGTATAGGGTGCGCGTTATACACGCATGCACATTATACACGCGTAAATACAGTAATTAAATCATTGCCTTAAAAAAACTTTTCTGTGATGTGTGAATTGCTGCTATGTTTCTTTATTTAGAAATAAAAATCTTCCCGTGAAAAGCCCTTTAAGATAGAATACTTTGTAAATTTTACTATGCTGTCTATTATACAGACATATGTTGTCACTTACAATTTATTAAAATCATACTTATAGGCAAGCAAAAAAAGTTTTTAATCTGAAATGTTTTTAAATTATATTTCTTGTCAAAATTTTCAAAATAAAAAGAAAGTCAGACAAATCTGTTTAGCTAGTTGTTTTATTTTCCTTTGTCAAAAAATAAAATGTGGCTTAAGATATGTGGGGCTCTTGCTTTACTGACAGAAGCTGCACTTTAAAATGTATCGGATGGTGTTTTGCTTTAGGCTGCTGTACATTAAATTGAAATAAAACTAGTAACCATTAAACTTAACTTTTATTAATAACTACAAAACCAGTCAACAATAAATTTGTAATAAACTTTTATTAATAACTAAAACTGCCTTAAATGCACAAGTCACCAAAATAAAGTTGGGCATGATGTGTGCTCTTTTAAACTAAGCTAGCTAGAAGCTCAGAAGCTAAAAAAATTATGAAGCTGCTGGGTGAGTTGCATGAGCCAACTCTTTATACCCACAAGACATTGTATTTGCATACTGCATGAAAATAGTACAACCAAGATGATGCTCTGTTCTGTTCAGTTCTCTGAAACCATGTACTTCAGAATTTGGAACACTGCAAGTCGAGATTCTGACATCTCGCTGTTAGCATTTCTCAGTATTTTGTTGATCTGGTGGACAAATACTAGTAGCATTAGCCGGATGCCACACACACACACATTTGACCACAGATCTTTGAAGTAATTGATTGTAATAAAATCTTTTATTTAAGCATCTTGTATGGAGTGAAATCTACAAAATCCCCAAATCTTGTCCCAAGCTGTACAAATTTTCGGCT
Organism: Cheiracanthium punctorium; assembly: GCA_038373885.1. Classification (NCBI taxonomy): domain Eukaryota; kingdom Metazoa; phylum Arthropoda; class Arachnida; order Araneae; family Cheiracanthiidae; genus Cheiracanthium; species Cheiracanthium punctorium. The sequence continues at coordinate 685,906 of JAWZYV010003197.1, read as the reverse complement.
ATCTACTCTATTATCAAATTCTGGGCAGAATCAACAACTTCCTCCAACAACCATTGTCTTACAACATGAATATTGAGTTTTAGGTAAGCAACTGAGAAAATCAGTAATCAAAATATCAATTATGTAATAATTGAAAGAGCCTTCCAAAGTCAGAAAAATTAGTTCTAGTGTGACTGCTGAGGTTAAGACACAAGTAACATTTAAAAGAAATCACCTTTTTGTGGAAATAGGACTGCTAAATTTTGACACTTTAAAGTTTAGAACAATTTAGCATTGAATAGCAAATTTGAAATAATTGGGACATATTTTCAGGTTGTGAACAACTTTATTTGAATTTTAGCTAATGAAAAATCATAACTTTTTTGTATTTTTATTGGCTGTTTCATAAAACTTTTATTTATTTCCTAATTAACATTACTTTACCCCCCCCCCCAAGGATTGGGGGAGGGGTGGTGAATATCTTTATATACACATCAGACTAGCATATTCTGAAAAGTAAATGTGCACAAATAAGTATGCAAGTGTTTGTAAAAATGTTGCTGGTTAAAAAAGGATTTTTTTTCTCTCCCATACTGCTAAGTAAAATAATATTTTAAAATATAGTTTTATATAATTAATTACCAGATCACAGTTTTGCAAACCTTTATTTTCTATTTTCAAAAGATGAAATTAAATGATCCTTCTATATAGTTCTGCTGATCCTTGACTCACTCTCTCTCTGACAATTCCAGTCCAAACACTGCAAAACAAAAATTTTACCGTCATTAATCCAGATAAAAAAAGTTATGGTCAAAAACTGTAATAAAATTCACACCATTTGTAAGATCCGCTTGAAATTTTTCATAATTATGTATAAGAATATAGAAAACAATCTGAGCTTCTTTAAAAATCTGAAAATCCAGTTATTCCCTCATTTTTAGGCAATTTTTCGCTCTTTTTAGCTCCATTTTATTTCCGAGAGTAAAAAAAAATGAATAATTTGCATGACAAAATTGTCTTTTTCAAGCAAAAATGACATCACACAATTGCGAATCCAATTCGTTTAAAATAGGTTTTCCAGGTAACATGGTTTTAGGGATGTAACGGATATCTGGCAAATTTTTCAACATCCGAAATATCGTTGGATATCCGACACCGGATATCCAGCTCCTCTGCCGGATATCCAGTACCAATATCTGGCTTCTCTGGTGGATATCCGGCTATATACTACTAAAGTTCTATCTATAATATGCATGGGACAGGATGAAAAATCTTGGTAAAGTGATACATAAGACAGATGGATATATTTTTTGATTGATGCAATCAAATTGATTTGCAATATCGGGTTTCTATCCAAGATTGAATTAGTGGGTAGGGCTGAAAATAACTTGGGTAGGCACTATTTTTGAATAAAATCTATGGCTTTCAAAGAGCTTTAGACTAAAATAAAAGTAAAGGAAAACTATTGTTTAACTCATCGACTATAACAATAATTCATCGACAAAAAATGTAACCTATTAATTGTAGTTTCAAGGCAACCAAAGGAAAGTAAACTGCAACTATTTTAATTTTTTAAATTCATCTTGCATGTATTACAAGCAAGCTGGGTACGGAATTCTGAAGTGGGATGTGTATGTATCTTGTAGGCACACACGTTACTACAGGTTTGTGCAATATCATTATGACTGACTGTTCTGGATAGCATACAATTTTATGTCAATATTTTACACAATACAAAAAATAAGTTTTATAGATTCTTATCTCAAATACTATTAATGTGTTTCTTAATAAAATTCTTAAAATTGAGTAATTTATTAAAAATAAAAATTTAAGTAACTTTTACTAGTAAAACATTAGTGGGGATTGTAAATAGCAGATTAAAAATTTTTTCTTTCCTCCAGAGAAAGCAAAAACACAACTACAATTTCAAAAGCAATTAATGAAGATTCCCTTCATCAAAATATATAAGTATATTTAGAAAATATTGTTGAGATTCAGCTTACTCTCTGAAGGAAATATAATTTTTTTATCTATTAATTGCTTTAAAAGGAGAGAGTAAAAAAACCTTTTTTTGTAGAAGTTACTTTTTAATATTTTCTTAAATATTACCATGACATACAAATAAAGTTTAAAAAAATATATATTGCATTGTGATCTTCTTTGAAGCTATACATCACAACCAATGAGCAGTTTTTATTTGAATTTAATGGGAGGGGGGATCAGCACTAAAACCATCACTCCAGTTTCAACCAATCAAAACAGTAGTTTTGGTTCCAAATCAAAAGTAAAACCCTACCAGGAGTTTCAAATGCCATGCTTTTTTTGTTCATGATCAGTTCTAAGATGCGCATAGCCTGATTCGTGACGCTTTATAGAAAAACATTTGTTAATACTAGTGTGAGTTACTACAATATGGCTAATCTTAAATCACCAATTTGGGATTATTTTAGAGTTAGTGAAACAGACAAAAGTAAAGCAATATGTCTATTGTGCTCCGCTGAATCTGAACAGAAATCAATCATGTGTGGGAAATGTTTGAAATGTCAGTCTACCAAACTGTTGTGGAACCATCTACAATTTAAACATCCTGATATCTATGGGAATTTGAAAAATGTTGGACATGCTAGTAAAAAAACAGATGTTGACAAACCACCTAAAATATTACAGGAAGATGGTAAAAAGAGTTTATACAGAAAATAGAAATCGTTCGGCTCCACATAATGCTGAAAAACTTTTGTTCATCATGCAAAACATGAACCATAATAAGTACTCTATTCATGAGTAGAAATAAGAATGCCTAGAAACCTTCATACAATTATTGGGGGGGGGGAACAGTTTTTTCTGAAGGGTTGTTTTTGTGTGTGTGTGTCTTATTGTTGCATTCTTATGTTTTTTTTTTTTTTTTTTTTTTAATATATTTTTTTTTTTCATGCTCAGTATCTATCATGTTAACATTAAATTGGAAAGTATATACTATAAGTAATTTATTTTGACCATGTAACAAAGTATTATTTAATCTGCAATTTAATGCTACTTTCCTCACTAAAAATGAAAAAAATAGACTCAAAATTATATCAATAATATTTAGTGGCAATGATAATGTTGAAAATTTAATGTAAGGTACCAGATAGTAATAATTGAACTTCCCCTGAATAGGGTTCTACCACTAAAACGGGTGAACAGATAGTAACCAAATTTGTTTTATAGACTATACACGAACAGTGCTTAGGAAAATTTGATTAAAAAGCTTGTTAAAAATGTTCAAGTTGCTATTAAACATGAAAAAACAGCAAATGTAACACTGGAAAGGGATCATTCAAAATAAACACACAATTTCAACATTGGTTCAGTAGTTTAAATGGTATTTTCATAGCAATCGGTTGAATAGAATTCGACGTTCTGCAGCGGCAAATAGCAGCGAGTTAGAGAAAAATGGATAGCATAAAAACCTTCTCCATGACAGACTTAGTAGTCCAGTCATCTTAGTAGTTTAACCTTGGAGTTTGAGAAACCCAGCTATAAACTTGTGTACACTTTTATTTTGGCATCCTAAAACTTGTCTCAAAACCTGCATATGGTAGAGTGTCCGCGTCTGTCAAAATTTAAGGTCAAAGGTCACAAAAATCCATTTTTCCCACATTTTTCGCAAATATCTCGTTTCCTATGATATTTACGCTATTTGTAGTATTACCAATATTGTAGAGGATACAATTCTCTACAACTTTTGTACCAAAAGTTTTTTTATACGTTGAACCGTTTACGAGATAGAGGGCAGTGAGCGCGCAGTGTTGAACTATGTAGAGTACCATTTAAGGTCAACCAGTAGTCCCGATCAAAAACACGCTTCATAAAGTTTATAAATTATTGATAAATGTATACTTATAAGTAATTTTAATTTTTTTGTAAATATTACATTGTAATTAATAACTTTTTTCATTACGTATTTATTTTTAATTAAGTATCAATTTATTTAATCACACTTACCTGTTCGTGTACTTTTCAAATTATTAAGGGAAATACTTACATTATACTTTAATTTTAATCAAAGTTATACTAATTACTTAAATAAAAAAAGAAAAGAAATAAATTTTTAGTTAATGTTTTCAGTAAAAAAGTATCATTCCATACATTTATGACTGTCAAAATTAAAACAATTGAATAATAATTATAAGAACTAAAAGTTCTAATTTTAATTTTCTTTTTCTTCATCATCGTCGTCTTCCGGTTGCTGCAGAATTTAAGCTTCCTCTTCATTATCTTCAAAGACATTTGTCTCTTCCATTATTTCAGGGTCAAAGGTTCCATCTTCATTGGCATCACTCTGATATGGCAAAGCATTGAGACAAGCTTGCCCATTACACTGGCCACAAGCTACAGAGCAATGCAATCCCGATTTCCTACATCCACATTGTGAACCACAACCATTCTTGCAGTTGCAGAATATTGTGTTTAGAAATTCCTTTGGAGCAGCTGTTAAAATTGTCGTGATAGGTTCCAGGAATTCGTTACACATTGTCCAACCCATTCCTGGGGTTCCAAATCATGCCCTAGCCAAGTTTGAACTTGATAATAAACACGATTAAAATGTTGATGAGCTGCTGCACTTGGTGGAATATTTGATAACTGCACAGGTTTATTTAGTTTTGTTGACTTGACATACTGGGCGTAACGAAGGTGATCGATACTGTCCACAGATTTTGGAGCATTATAGACTGCCAACAAGGTTTTCATTCCATTCTCAAATAATCTTTGTACCGGACAGTTTTCTTCTTCAAATGCTGCAGTATGTTGAGTCAAATTCGGCAGTTTCTCAAATGTTCTTAAAGTTTTTTTTTTTCCCTTTTTTAAAGAGCGCAGAAGTTGTGTCACATCCACTTAATGCGTGCAGAAACAAAATGTGTCTTTTAGAATTAGGATATTTATCGAAGCTTTTGGAGGAGTATATTTCAGTTTTTGCATTCCCTTTGCCAACTTTTTTAAAGAAAATTTCTTGTTGGTAGGATAGAGTACGCCGAATTAAAATGATACCTAAGTAAATCTGTATCTTCTATCACAACTGCTGTTTCTTAATGTTTCGATTCTTCAATAGCTGTTTCAATGATAAGAATATCCCCATCATCTCTGGCCTGTTTTGTAGATATATATTAACAGCTATAATTTCTCAATAAGCATATTAATTAGCTTCTCTTTATTACTTCGATTTGATAGGAATTTTTCTTGGCTAATTGGTACAACCATTGTATCGTCGAAACAAACGTCGTATGTTTTTGAAAGTGCAGCAGTCCTTCTCATCTGGTCCATTGCTTTTATGTTTTTACTGTAGTCTGAATATCCATCGAACACAAAAAAAATTTTTAGAACGATAATGCGTTTGTAAATTTTATGTATTTATCTAAAATAATAGAAAAAGTATCTTCTCTACTCCATACAACTCGATGCAGAAGAAATCCACCATCAATACAGTGAAACCTGTTTTTAAAGACCACCACTGGGACCAAGAAAATGTGGTCTTTAAGGAGGGTCGGTCTTTGAATTCAGGTAATACGATACATTTTGACAAAATTTTAAGCGTACTTAATTTTATCAATAGAATTGGAATTTATTTGATAATTACCTGATTATCACTGAAATGGCTTTATATAGATATAATTAATAAAAAGCATCTATGTATTTACTTTTTTTATAAAATGTAGAGAAAGACAGTGAGATTTTTATATATTTTAATAAATGAAATTAGAATATGTTTAAATTTTTAAAAAATTGAAAAATATAATAAAATTTTGCTTTACATGGTAGGTACTTTATTACATTTTAAAATATGATGTAATAACAGATTGCTTAATCGCTTCTGTACACATGTCAGATGCTTAAATAGTTCATCACCCCCCACCTGCACGGAATAATTAAGCAAGGTGTTAAAGCCTTCTTTTGCTTCATTGAAAGTGATTGCAGTTTTTTGTTATGTGTCTTCATCAGAAGATGATATATTTTCACTGCAAACAGTTTATTCATTCTTATTTTCAGATTCCGTCACTGACGTACTAAATTGTTCATGAATAGCGTATTCTTCAGTGACACTACAAAAGAAGTTGTAATCCTAACCTAATAATTCATGGGCTAAATTATCATAATTATGGACATTATTTTCTACGATGGAATTATTGAAATCATTATCTATCTCATCTTCAGGGCCAGAGGCGTAGCCAGAGGGGGGGGGGGGATATCGGGATATATCTCCCCCACCGAAATTTTTGGATTAGTGATGAAATTCCGTCTATTTATACACATATAAGTTCATATCCTCCCCCGAAAAATTTTCCTGGCTACGCGCCTGTTCGGGGCATACAGTGAACGATTCACTGTAAATGTCTAAATGCATAAAATTAGGGATGGACGCGAGACGAGACAGAGATTTACAGCTTTTTTGCGAGACGAGACAGAGATTTACAGCTTTTTTGCGAGACGAGACACACATTTTTAACATTACGATATAGGGAATTTTGCGAGACAAGACAAGCTTTCAGGCTATTTTGCGAGACGCGAGACGCTTATTTTTCGTCTCGCGTCCATCCCTACATAAAATTCTATTTTCAATAAATATCCTCCAAGAAGCAGTAACACAAGTAACTGCGTGCATTCCGCTATTGCGTACAGTGACTCTATGGATTAGGTAGGGGCCCGCCCGTCTCAAGAGAAGGGGGGGGTTATTGTGTAACCGATAAATAATAGGATGCGTTAACTTTTGGGGTATGGGGGAGGTACGGTGTTATTATTAATTAATTATGATTGACAATTAATGTATTAATAAAATATTGATATATTAATTATAATGCATCATTCATACTAATTAATCCCTTGTTCATTCGGGAACCCTCTCTCAAAAAAGTTTGAGAACTACTTTTAAAATGAAGTGTTTTTAAGCCTTCTGGGGCGCAATTGTAGCTGCAAAAAATTTGGTGTGTCAAACTTCATTCAAGTGCTATATCAGTCTATCACTTTTTTTTTTAATTTTCTTTCTTTTTTCTGTTTGGGGGCCCTCCCCGAGGGTGACGGCTCACCCGTCTGCAGACAGTCGGACACCCTGGCCAGTCCAAGCCTGAACTAAACAAGTGTCAGCTTTCGTTTTTATCATACCGCGTGATTGCTGATCATCCGCGTGATTGCATGAAATAAGAATTTTTTTAAGAATTTGCGGTCGTTAAAATAGGATTTTAAATAAATTTGTTTCTTATACATAGCGGTCGTTGGTCGCGTCAGGCAGGTGGTCGTTCAATAAGGAAAAAAAACCATTATTTATAATTATATGGTACTCGGGACCGCTAAAACATGGTCGTCAAGAACAGGTGGTCTTTAAATACGGGGGTCGTTCAACACAGGTTTTACTGTAATGAACATTACATTATTTTCTTGGAGATCAAAATCGATAGGTGTCGTATTGCCATACAACGACAATTTTGTAGATTTTCCCATGCCATCATTATCAAATAGTGCTGTTGGATAAGGGCTCAATTCATATTGAAGATATTTTTCAAGATTACTTTCAAATTGCTTGCTCACAGTTATTCTTTGGAAGAGTAATAATGGATCTACTGAAATTTTATGATCATTAATTTTTACAGATTTATTACCAATATATGAATCAAATGATCAAAAAATGAATCATGTTTACAAAGATATTAATCAAAACTAATGGAGTAATGTCACGGAAAGGCGCTGCCAAAGAAAGACAGTTTTAGTTGTTTTGTTTTCGATTCTCTTAAGCCAATATTCGTTTTATATATATAAGTTGTAATTCACTATCCTTTATTCATCACCAATTAAATGGTATAAAGATACCAATTAAATGGTATAAAGGGCTGTTTTCCTTTCGTCTGAGTCAAATTGATCATTTGAGAAGAGGTGATTACAGTTTTCATTATTATAGACGTAATTCAAAGCCTTTTAATCCATAGAAATATTCTTTATTCGGTAGTCAACACGTATAATTCCCAGGTATAATTTTAACGTTATGAAAGAATTTAAAAGCTTACGGTTTTTAAAGAAGATGTACTAAATTATTTTCTACTTAAAATGTAATTAGTGTAAATGAGAATATAATTAAAATGTAGTTAAAGTATTTCCCTTAATAATTTTTTAATTATATGAATAGGTTATAAGTGTTATTGAATAGATAGATTACTAATTAATGAAAAAAGTTATTAATTATAATGTAATATTTACAAAAAAATTAAAATTATTTTAAGTATATATTTATCAATAATTTATAAACTTTATGAAGCGTGTTTTTGATTGGGACTACCGGTTGACCTTAAATGGTACTCTACATAGTTCAACACTGCACGCTCACTGCCCTCTATCTCATAAGCGGTTCAACGTATAAAAAAACTTTTGGTACAAAAGTTGTAGAGAATTTTATCCTCTACAATATTGGTAATGCATACAAATAGCGTAAACACCATAGGAAACGAGATATTTGCAAAAAATGTGGAAAAAATGGATTTTTGTGACCTTTGACCTTAAATTATGACAGACGCGGACACCCTACCATATGCAGGTTTTGAGACAAGTTTTAGTATGTTAAAATAAAAATGTATACAAGTTTATAGCTGGGTATCTCAAATTCTGAGATTCTTGCTCTATTTTGACTAAAATGACTGGACTATAGATGTACCAAATTTCATGGTGATCGGTCAAACGATTTTGGCGTCTTTCATCGTCATACACGCCCACCCACCTACAAACATTCATTTATATATAGCTAGATAGATGAGAAGTGCTTAGAGAATTTTGATTAAAAAGCTCAAGTTAAAAATGTTCATGTTGCTATTAAATATAAAACAAAACAGTAAATTCAACACTGAAAAGAGATCATTCAAAATAAAAACATAATTTCAACATTCGCTTAGTAGTTTTTTAGCACATTCATCACTAGTTTGGCTCATATTCATGTTGCAAAGTGCTACTTAGCGGACACTTTCTGAACTTTAAAAAAAAAAAAAAAAAAAAAAAAAACACCCTTGAACACATCTCATGTAGTGTCCATGTGCAAATTTGGAGGTGATATTCTCATCCTTTTCAGCTGTAGACTGCTGTTTATAGGGGAAGTTTAATGACAAGAACTGTGTAATATCATTTGAAATATATGTGAATTCAGGGTGCGTAGCGCCTTGAAAAGTGCTTAAAAGGTGCTTGATTTTAAAAATTGTTTTCAAGCACTCTTGAAAGTGCTTATTTTTTACATAAATTCCCTTAAGGTGCTTGAATTTGCAAGGAAGTGCTTATTTTTTTCTCAGCTTCCGGCAGAAACCTTTATAAACACTACGCCGATAACGAGAACAACTTTTTCCCTCCCATCCCATCGCTTATTCTTCTTGAAACTGGAAGAGCGTGCCTAAAAGCAGGTGCAGGTGGTTCCCTGTTGATCATGACAATAGTAATGCTGACTCACACTTGCAGCCATAATAGCCAGTCCGGGCCTACTTGTTCTTAAAATACTGAATATCAACCAAAACTAGTCTGTTGCACCTGATGCAAGTTTAATCATTCTACTCTTCCCCCAAAGAAAAAAAAAAGTTTATCTATAAGTTATTTATGTTTTTTCGCCATGTGGCTTTGCGTCTTGTGAAGGAGCACTCTACCGAATAAACACTACCTTATGATATTATTACGATAAAAAATCAACTATGAGTAACTGGCAAGCTCGGGAAACGCTGAGTGCTTTTAAAATAAATCCCTATGTTATAAATATCAAAAGTAATAAATGAATAGAAACATACAAAGCTTAAAACAAACAATTTGCTGAAGCACGCTCACTACATAATCAACAGCTGGCCGTCCACGGGGGAAAAAAAAAAAATGTTTACATTTGACTGGAGCCTTCTCATCGGCTCGCTTCCGAACTTTTAGCGAATGCAAGAAGTTTTTTACAAGTTATTTATTTATTTCTAGAAATTCGCCTTTGTGAATATAAAAATTGATATGTTTTATATGAAATCGGACACTGATTAATTCGAAACTGGAAATCGTAAGCTTCGTAAAATAGCGGTAAATACTTAAAAACATTATATGGGAAGGGGGATAAAAGGAGATATTTTCACTATTTATTCTCCCCCCGCTCACGAAATATATCCCAGGTCGATGCTTTTTTTTTTCAGTGGTAGGGGGGGGGGGAGAGATCGTGGATTCGGCGTTTCTTCCGTAAATTATATTAGTAATTTTGAAATTTGCACTTTTTCACCGATTTTTACAATTTTACGTGAAACTCTCGTTTTTTAACATTTCCACCGATTTTTACGATTTTACGCAAGACTTTTTAAATTTGGCATCTTAATGATAATTTCATTGAAACCAAGCATGTGTAAAATGCAGTTGCAATTATTATGATTTCAGGCTTGTTCCACTAAAAAATGAGGTGGCCACCCAAAAAATTCAGGCCATTGCAAAAGAGCTTGGAGAAGCTGAAGGGGGAAACAGATTAAAAAATTTTCTTTTAGAGATAAGTAGAGAGAGATAAAATAAATGAAATTAGTTGAGAGAGACAGACTTGAAAGAAAAAAATGAATTTCAGTTGAGACATACTGAGACAAAAAGAAATTTTAATTGAGACAAAAAGGGATTTTGATTGAGACGATGCTGAGACAAACTGGGGTTTTAGCTGTAGCATCCCTGAAGTAAGCTTAAATTGTTTTCATCTGTTGCAGGGGTGTAGCGAGAGTGTTGCTGATGGGGCTGCAGCAATCCCCGAAATGAGTGAACATAGGATTTGAAGAAAATTACGTATTCGTGAATAATTTCAAAAGCTTTTTCAGATTCCTATGATAGTGTATTTGAAAGTTCCTCTTGATTTCAGGAATTTGAGGTTCAAATGAAGACCCAAGCCAATTTATTTATTTTTTCTGTAGTGTGTTTTTCCAACTTCAAAGATTTTAAACTCGGTTTAGGATTTTAAAAAATTTTCTTCCTTTTCTTAATCATTTTTATATGCAAACTTTTTTAGGCCAAAATGGGGGGGGGGGCACCCCCCCCCCTCAAAAAGAAAGAATATATCTTTATATATATTATTGATTTTTATAAGCTATACTGCATTCTAAGTTTTAAGTTCTCAGCCACCCCCTGCAAATATCCCTGGCTTCGCTACTGATCTGTTGCTTAAAAAATTTGATGATGACGTGCTTAATTTTTCTTAAAAGTGTGCTTATAAAGTGCTTAAAAGTGCTTGATTTTTCAATTGAAATTTGACTACTCACCCTGGAATTCAGTATACGCAGTTTCTCTCATTTTAATAATTTTTTTTACATTCTCCAAAAATGATGTAATAATGTAATTTTACACTCTCTCCCCATGGAGTTTTTCCAATATTTTTTATTTGCTTCAGAAATCTGATAATTAACAAAAAATTCCGATTATTCTGTCTTCAAATTTATTTACAGTGGCAGGGAGAATTTTTTGTTTGTAATTAATGAATTTGGTGCCATACAAGTTTAGGTGTTGTGAAAGAGTGCTCATGTATTTTAGAAGCTAAACAATTAAATAGATCTATTTTTGTTTTTTAACTTGTAGGGGTTTTTTTTATTAAAGAAATTTAATGCGTAACCTAAAAAATCCTGTTTTATAAATATTTAAAAGGGATTTACTTGTTATTTACCAATCTCTAAAAGTAATTTAACTTAAAATAAAACTAAAAATCACTTAACGTAAATTAATATTAAAGAACAAAATAGAAAAAAAAGCATTAAACCCATGTTTGGGGAAAAATAACTGATCTATCAAAGGTATCTTATAAAAATAGATATCTTATTCTTAAATAAATTTAAAAAAAGTATGCATTTCTTAGTGAAAATAATCTACAATTACAGTTATTTTTATAAATGTGTCATGGTTAAATTTATTTCCTTCTGCCAGCACTGTTTACATTTTAAGTAACATTTTTTATGCACATATATGTAAAGGTATTTAGTTTTTGTAAATTATAAGTCAATTATTAAAAAATACGTAAATGATGTATTAAACATGTTTACAATTTATTGTTTCTGATGTCATTATATAAAAAAAATGAAAAACACACTGAATAACTAAATACACGTTTAGTGACGGATATCCGGCTGGATATCCGTATCTGGCAAACCAAAGGAGCTTCGGATATCCGGTATCTGACAAAATCAATATCCATTACATCCCTACATGGTTTATTGTTTTTTTCATTAAAATAATCGTCTACTGAAGCATTAATTAATATAAGCGGTGCAGAGTACACAAAAAGAAATTGTTCGAATGTAAAAAGATTCTGCACATTTCTAGAAGAGCATGAAATTGGATTTGGGTATATAATAAAAATTGAATATGAAGTTATTTATTTTAGGTGGACGAAGATTAAATATATTGAGTGTAGACTTATTTTCTTCAAATGTTTTTCTAGCGCCCGTTGTAATCGCCTCCAAAAAAGGGGTTTTTTCTTCTAGTGCTGATAATAGTTATTCTATTTGAAAAATGAGTTATCTTACATTACACATTAAACTTTTAGATGACTATTCTTTTGAGAATGGATGACAAAATGAACAGGCAGCTGTCTTGTGAAGTTACTCAAAAAGATACACCCCATGAGCTAGCAGAAGAACTTGTTTACAATGGTTTTATTAATGCTGTGAGTATATTTTGCATTTCACAGTTCCTTTTTTCACTTATCAGAAGGAATGTCAAATACTTTATATACTACGTCAATACACATAGTCTTTATCTGCACACATGCTTTATTACAATTAAAAATGTAAATATAAAGCCATTAAACAAATGGTAATGTCAGCTGAATTGGTAAGTACATAAAATATTTTATCCATGACCCAATGATCTACTTTTCAACCCATAACATTCCAATGAATCAATCACTGAAAAAGAGGAGTTCCCACTGTTCTGTGAGGCAAAGTGTTTATGGTGAAGAACAGCAAACATTTTTTCAGTCAAAATGAACGTCCCAACCAATAAGTACCTTTTTATGAGTGTTTTTTTACACAAAGTCTTTATTTCACTTTTTAACACTAGTGTTTTGAGTGTTTTTTCTGTAAGAGGCTACATAGTTGGAAAATGACTTACACGTTTCTTTGTTTTTATTTCTTTTTTTAAGTATCTGATTACTGCAAGCTAAATGTTTGCATGTAAAAAGATTTTTTTAATTTTGAGTTATGTTGAATAATATTTGTCCCTTTTTTACTCTAGTACTCGTATCACCTTTTCCAGTTTTTGCAGATACACTGATGATTAAATTTTTGACATCAATTTAATGGAGCTTCAATAACTTTTCTGTAAAATTTCTGTCATATTGATGAAAAAGTGCATAACACTTTGTCATTCTATCATTTTGTACAAACCTATTATTATCTAGTAAATAGCCACAGGAAAATTGAGCAATGTATTTTTGCAATCAGCAGCATAAATGTTACAAGTTGGTGGATAAAATGTCGAACCACTGTAAACAAAAATAAATACCTTTAGGGAAACTCACAATTATCTGGCAATCTTAAGACCATCCAAATTCAACTTTATGAGAATTTTCACCTGGAAATTAGCAGAATGATGATTAATAGTTGCCAAAAAGTTAACTTCTTGTTTATAGCACAAGGCAAGAAAAGAAAAAGAATAGTGTTTTACATACAGATTTTGTTTATACTTTTAGCACCTACTAAGTTAATATAAAAACATTTCCTATACAAAACAAAATATTTTCTCACATTTGTCAAGTACTCTGTCACGGGTTGAAAGAATTATACTCCAAATAATGGTATTAATATGCAGGTAAAAGAAAACTATAAATCACAAAATAATAAATACAGTACAGATTCTAAATATTGAAAAAAGTTTAACTAAACATGATCCACAAAACTATTGTAATTTTGCTGTTCAGTGTTTTCAATTATATGATTATCTTTCCATGACTATGTTTTTCCTCTCTATCATGCCCTCAAAAAATTCAATTATTTTTTCATTTACTGGAAATTATAAGCTTATGTAAAGTAAGTTTTGGAGTACACTTTATTTGGGTGCAAACAAGTACTAGCGATTTGTTCCAACTTAACATCTGTTTTAGCTACTTCAGAATTTTGAAATGCGTTGACTATTTGTTTATTAACAACAAAAAAAAACAAACAAAAAAAACAGCTTTTTGAGCTTTCTCGTGTTCACAATGCTACATAGTTACAAGTAGAATCTAATACTGTGTTATTTAGAACAGCGAATCTTAACCTTTTTCAATTTGCATACTCCTTACTAATTTATTTTCGAAAAATTCTACCCCTGAATTAGATTCTAGTCTTGAGACAGTAATAAAAATTAAACATTAATTAAAATAGTTAAGATTACTATATTTTGTGATTACATCTATTAGTTAGTTATATCTATAAAAAAAAAAAGGTGATTTTTGTAAACTGTTATTCTTTTCATCCTTTCTTCTACTTGTACACTGATCAGAGTCCTGGCATTGCTTTGCTGCACAGAGTTTTTTAGAAAGTGCAGGGTGAAAAGCTCTCTTCACCAATAGAATAGACAGGAAAGGAAACAATACTTTCATTGCCATGTCAGACAGACATTCATATTCACTATTTTCTAAGATCCAATCAATTAATGACAGGTTTTTCTTGAAAGCTGATTTCAATGTGCTATCGGTAGAAATTTCTTTCAGACTTCATTTTTGTATGGCATCCAACTGTGTTAATTAAACTTTTTCTTCAAGAATAGGACTTTGAACCTAGTAAGTACATTCATCAAGCTTTTGAAAATATCACACAAATAATGATTTTAATCCCTTGACATGTTCAGATATTTGCACTTTAATGTCACTAGGGAATTGCAAATCATTAAAAAAAGTCTTGAAATGAGATAGTGTCAGCACCTTAACCTTAATGGTGAACAATTCCTATATAATAAAAAAAATTGATTTTGGGGTGCAAAATTTTTGCTTGAATGGGTTCTTTTGTTTATTTAAATTTGTTGTACATATCCACCATTATCCATTTTCTTTCCATGAACCCCCATCGATTCCCCCCCCCCCCCCCGCATGCTCATGCAAAGTGATTTTACACTCTGTTAAAAAATTATTTGATTTCTTAGAAGTTACCAGGTTGTTACCGACCTGTATATTTGAAAAATCAATAAAAACTAAACTGGCAGCGACAGAAATAAACCGTTTGTTGCAATATGCTTGGGACAACAGTAAATTTTCAGGCAGACAAACTTTCAAAATTAGTTACAATGTTCCACAACAGATGACGCTTCAGTCTGGAAAAAATCTAAACTGCAGTCTGGAAAAATCTAAAAACTCACCTGCAGCGCCATCTGTTGTTGAAAATTATAACTAATTTCGAAAGTTTGACTTCCTGAAAATTTACTGTTGTCTCAAGCATTTTGCAACAAACGGTTTATTTCTATCGCTGCCCATTTAGTTTTTGATTTTTCAAATATACCGGTCATTTTTGAAACACCCAGTAAGTTCAGATTAAAAAATATTGCTATTCTTTTAGAATGACTACCTTTAGCTGATTAGCAGATAAAACTATTAATTTTTAGTATAACCTTATTGACATAATATACACCAAACATTTTCCATAGGGTTCAAGTCTGGACTTAGAAAACATTTTTTTTTTTTTTTTAAACCATTCTTGAGTGGATTTAGATGTATAGCTAAAAGCATTGTCTTCCTGAAATATCCAGTTAGCACCTCCTAAAAAAGATCTGAATACTGATAATGTAGCATATCTTGATATTGCACAGAGTCCGTATGCAGCTGTAAAAGTTTTGAAGTTAAAGATTTTTTGAGTCATCAATAACCTTAATTTCAGTTATTGCTATAACATAGTAGTGGTGGATGAAAATTGTCCTGGACGACCATCTACATCTGATGCTACCAGTTCATTTGAATTTGTTCACTAGTAGCCAGATATTGGCCCTCGTTAATGGCTGTTTTGGTATTTTTGATGGTACAGCTGGCACACTTCTTTGCATGTTTTGTGACCCGTTTCCAAGAAACAATGGCTATTCTTTCTTCTAAGGAGAGCATTTCTTCAAACAACTGCGAAAGAAATCAATGCATTAGTGTTTTCATAAAAATGGATCGTTATTTTTGGAACACCCTGTATATTCTTTATGCAAAATAGGATTGATTTTGAAATGGTGTAGTTTAATATTTGATTCACTGAAATATAAGAAATACATAAAGTAAAATTACTTTCTATTATTTCATAAACTTAAACGTTGCCCAAAGCATCTGATTATTGACAGAGTATGGGTAGGATGGAGGAAAAAATGTGTTCTTTTTCCCTAGCTTTATTAAAAATGACTAAGGTTGTTGTCAAAATATTGGATGGGGTGTGTCCCCAATCCCCATGGGACCAAGACGCCTTAAAAAGTTTTCTTCTTACATTAGGCCATAGAAAATTGGAAATATCCATGACGAGACTTGCAAACTAATAAAACAGAATTTAAATTGAAGTAAATTGTAAACAGGTTTACTTTTAATTATTGGTTTTATACAAACAAAATATTTTGATTACCATAATTTCCGACTTATAATCCACAGGTGCATTTTTTTTTTTCAAGAAAAATATTTCTTTAGATTATCCGCGGATAATACGGCAATGCTTTGGCCGAAATTGGTGATTATTTTCTATGTATAGTAAAACCGCAGTATTAATATTAGAATTGGCTTAGTGTTAAACATTTCCTACTAAAAATCTATTGTTGTGAATGAGAATTATCAAACATACTTTGACGGTATAAAAAATATAAGTTTGCCTGTGAAAATTAGTATATGTCTTAAAAGAATGATTATAAACTTGTGTTTCTGTTTTGTGAATTTATTCTAAGGTGCAGGTTTTAATTATGTTATTCGTAATATATTTCAAGATGCTGTGCGGTTAAGAGTAGGGGGGGGGGGGGTTCAGTTGGTCAATTTTTAGATTTTTAAATATAATTCTAAAAATATTTTAAAAACAGAATATCAAACTAATGTATAATGTTTTCTGATCTATTGGCTAACCTAATTAATTTTAGTGCAATTCTAAGAAAAGCTTTTGTACAATAAAAAAAACCATTTTTCTTAAGTACTTATTGTTGACCCGTTGTGCACTGGGCTACAGTGGATCATCTGTTGAGAACCACTATAAAAAAAGTACTTTCACTTGATAGTACATAATTTAAAATTTTTATTTCCTGACAATATTTAGTATTAATCCCTTGCAGGTTCAATTTTTTTCAAATTGGAAGGTCAAAAAATCTCAATTTTTTGTAAATGCACAATTTGATATAGATACATTTTTAAAGCATAATAACACTATTCTCATATAAGATTTCATAAATCGTGTCTAGTTCTACCTTCTAGTGGGCAGAAAAGTATTTGAAAGCAAAACGAAATAATTCGGGAAAGATTACGTGAAAAATAAAAAATTTCCTACTGTTTGAGCTACACTTAGGATAATCCAGAATGGAATGTTTTACCTGTCCGAGCTCAGCTCGGGAAAATCCGGTAAGAGGTTAAGTTAGATATTAAAATAAGTTTATAAGAGGAATGTTAATTTTATAGTTCTAAAATATACACACACTAAATTTATTGAGAAAATTAATGAAAACGATTTAGTTCGATAATATCACTTTGAGTCCTATTAAGTTCACAAAATTTTAGTTTTATAGTTATTTTTAAGGCATTAAATGAAAAACTTTTATTTTACAATAGCTATTGGATATTATATAACTGAAAATCTACAGCAAAAGTCAACTTTCACTGTTCTCAGAGTTCCTTGCAGTACATTTGTTTTGGAAACTTTCTCATGATATTTTTACTGTCTGCTGTATAAATGTCTGCCTCATCAGAGATAAGTGCATTACCTGGCTAAGAATTCTTTTCATGTTTTGCACTTCATTTTTATTTTTGAATACAACTTCAGTGATATAGTTTTTAACACGCTTTTATTAGCTTCACCTGTATGTATGTTTGTATGTTTGTAACCGACTTCTTTGAACTCGATTTTGACCCACTTTAAACGGTCAGATTTAATTTAAACTTTGTAGATTTATCAAGGATCGATGACAATACAATAATTTGATAAGTTTATCCCATTATCCTGATTTTAACACGCTTTATTTATTAGCTTCACCTGTATGTATGTTTGTAACTGACTCCTTTGAACTCAAATTTGGCACACTTTAAACAGTCAGATTTAATTTAAACTTTGTACATTTATGAAAAACCGGTGACAATACAATAATTTTATAAGTTTATCTCATTATCCTGATCAGGATCGCCAGGATTAAATAATTTCCTCATTTCTTATCCTGATTGAAAGTAGAACACTTCCAAAGATTACAATCTTAAGAAAACCTTTTTTACTGTGGCTGTGATAGTATAGTGGTTAGTACATTGCGTTGGGGCCGCAATAACCCAGGTTCGAATACTGGGCACGGTAATATTTTTATTTTTGCAAAATATCGTGATCCATCACATTATGGAAGAGTTGAGTACAAGAACATGTTATGGCCATTCTTTTTAACACGCTTTTATTTGTTGATTAGAGACCTATTTTTCCTTTTTAGTGAGGAAGGTAGCATTTAACTGCAGGTTGATTAATACTTTGGTGCACAGCAGGGGCGTAGCAAGAATGAGGGGGGGCTCAGGGGCTTCTACCCCCCTCCCCCCCGAAATGGGACCCTTTACTTAGCTTACAATTGAACTTTAGCTTTAAATTTGATACCCAGCCCACCCCGAAATAAAATCCTGGCTATGCCACTGGTGCACAGTGAAAATAAATT
Organism: Cheiracanthium punctorium; assembly: GCA_038373885.1. Classification (NCBI taxonomy): domain Eukaryota; kingdom Metazoa; phylum Arthropoda; class Arachnida; order Araneae; family Cheiracanthiidae; genus Cheiracanthium; species Cheiracanthium punctorium. The sequence continues at coordinate 667,141 of JAWZYV010003197.1, read as the reverse complement.
ATCTCACAGTTTGTACTTTCCAACTTAGTGTTCCTTAGTGTCTTATGAGAGATATTGAAAATTAAAAATAAATTTTAAATACATACAGTTTAAAAAAAACTTAAAAACACGCTTTAGTGATAAATCGAACTAACTAAAAAGCAAAAAATAATTCTTAATATAGAAATAAATTAATGAACGAAAAATAGTATTATTGTGAAAAAAGCGTGGGGTGCTCCATATATCAGTTCTTGAGAATATTCGATCGGTACGATTAGTACAAAAATGATACAAAAAATATAGCACAAAGCGCCCCACGCTTTTTTCACAATAATACTATTTTTCGTTCATTAATTTATTTCTATATTAAGAATTATTTTTCACTTTTTAGTTAGTTCGATTTATCACTAAAGCGTGTATTTTGGTTTTTGAAATTAAAACTGCATTTTTTCTTTCTGTAGACCTTGAATAATATGAAATCTCCTGCGTTAACATTCAAATCTTCTTCAAATTCCAAATCCTCAGTCAGATTCACTGGAAGATTCTTTTCATTCTATCCTCCTCTTCAGTTGAGCTATTCTTGTAATTGCTTCATATCATTTGGTCTTTCACTCTTCTTTTTTCAATCATCTCATTTGGATTGTATTTTCACTGTATCTAAGAATTTTGAATTGTTTTAGGTTGCCTCGGTTTTTTCTCCTTTTCATCAGAATTAGAGAAATCTTTTACTATCTCTGGTGTCACTTATTGTTTTACATAATTTTCTTGAGAAAGTGAGGATTCTGTGACAGAGACACTAGCAATAATTTGGCATTCATCCATCACAAAATTATCAGTTTGAGATTCAGAATTCATAAAAATTTTTATAGGGTGCAAGGTTTGGGTGTGTGTTGATCATTGTGAAGAAAAAGTCTGGATGAAAAAAAGTCACAGGAGTAACTCAAGCATCAGGGTCAAGAGTTCTCATAGGTGGAAGCTTTGACACAGCTGGTTGGGATAAAGTCACTTGAGAATCTCGGGTACCAGCACCAGGAGTTCTCATTTAAAGTTTAAATGGTCATTGTTGGGTAAAAAAGAAGTTGCATTCGTATTAGGATGCTGTGATGTAACATTTTGTTGAGAGGCATTACGGGTAAGAAAGTTTTGGGAAATTAAGTTGGGTTATGGACTGAATTGGAATAAAAGAATTTTTCATTTTAAAGCATTGGTGGACATTATGACCTTTCTTGTAGCAGAACTGACAAGTTACAGAATATTTCTTAAAATTGTTTGTCGAGAAAAATAGTTGTGTGAATTTGTGAAAGCTCTATTACTAAGTCGAGATTTATACTGATTGCTTCTGGAATTGTTACGAAATTGTCTGTTGTGTGGTTGATTATGTTGGTATTTAGAGTTACTGTGTTTACTAGAAGAAGGATTACCTTTTTTAGCATCTTCAAGTTTCGTAAGTTGATCTTTTAGAAGGTTTACTTCAGTTAATGATATAATCTGGGAGGACTGAGCTTGAGGTGGGGATTAATTTGCTGCAATTCATGAGCACAGTAAACAGCCTTATCATATTTTTCCACTGTTTCAATTTGCAAAATTTTTCTAATATCACGAGGAATTGCATTAAGAAAATGATTAAATTTTATTGTATCCAATGCTTCTTTATCAGATATGTTGTTATAAACTTTCTTGGTGATTAAGTCTAACAATGGGATAAGTTGAGTATCGACTCATTAGGGAGTAAATTTAGACTATGTAACTGGCTTATGTTTGCTTGGGCATTATTAGTTCCAAAAAGAATTCTGAAACTGTACATAAATCTCATTAATAGTTTTTGCCTCAGCAAAAAAGGGAGACTCTGCATAATATTGCAGAGCAGCATCTGAAAGTTTAGTACTTAGAAATAATTTTGTTCGTGCATCATCCCAATTATTTATTTTTTGTATGTCCTTAACTTGGTTGAAGAAGAACTCCAATAAGTGAGGTTCTCCTTGAAAAGGGAGAATGTTGTGAATGGCTGTATTAGACATATTTGTTGAACTTGCGATTTTAATTTTACTTTTTGATTTCATATAAAATTATGCACATATAAAAATATGACCAAAAAAGCATATAAAGTTGTTACTTAATAATTCTAAATCCACATACACAAAACATTCTCAGATCTACTTAATTTGTTTAACTTATTCAGCAGTATACTGAGAAATTGTGAACTGTTTGAATATATGCAAAAAATATAAGATAAATAATGTTCATTGTTTTGAAAGAATTACTCTTTATGAAGTATATACGTATATATATTTTTATAGAAAAAAATTAATCATAATAATCTCATCATTGTAATTAAAAGTCAAATAATGCATAAAACTATAATACTAGATATATTCATATGAACACTCGTAAAAGAAGGGGGAAAAAATGCATTAACACAATAAAAAATTCAAAAAATGGTTGGGATCCCAAAAAATAAAAATACATGAAGTAAAAAAGAAGAGCTCTTAAAAATATTTTTACTTTTATCGCTTCATCACAACACCGCAAAAAAGTTGTAGCACGAAAATCATGAAATATTAGTGCATTAGATTATGCAGGATCGTGCCTGGTGAACGGCACCAAGTTATCTCGTATGAAGGTTGGCGATGATCGTAAAAAGACGATGGTTGGTATAAATTGTTGTCACAACATTAGGTGAACAATCTTGAAAAACACAAACACTGTGTTGTATTGAATAAAAAATGCACAAAGCTCCATAGAAAGTATTAAGATTTACCTGCGAATGCAACGCATTAAAAAGGAAGGTTTCTGTTAGAGCGGCATTGTAACTATTTCACTTCGAATGAGAGAGAACTAAATCCGATTTCATAAGGATGCCGGAAAATCACAATAGGTAACGATGTGCATTACGATGATTCACAAAAGAGATGAAAGAGATGGTCTACTAATTATTGACCCATAATGTTATTGCGGAAAGGCATGTCCATCTTCCCAGCGCTTGTTGCTTTTACATCTTTCTGGGATAAAGCATACAAAAAGGATAGATGAGATCACACATATTACTTTTTAGACGTATTTATTTATTTGCTTGAAACATCAGGTGTACTTGACTATAAAAATCGAAAAAATGTACACATATAAAAATATGTTAACCTGGGGAAGCATCGTCACAAAACAAATTACATTGCTGATGCTATTGCGAGCTTTACATGTCGGTGGGCAAAGGCCTGTATCACGAAAGTGATCGGCCTTGCAACACCAGATGAACATCCCAACTGTCAAAGAAATGACCATTCTGAAAAGCCATTAATGGCCGTTCAAAAAGTAGAGGTAAAAGCACTGCTTTGGAAAATTTCCAGAAGCCACGAACATATGCTTAAGAACAGCAGCCGAAAAACAAAATATTTCAGCTACAAGAACGAAGAGTATAAGCGAGCAAGGAGCATAAGTGGCATCAACTGTTATTTTATTTAGCAGAAGAGCAGCTGAGAAAAACGAAACGTGAGAAGTTGACGTGAGGACTTTTGCAGCGCTTGCTGAGAGGAAAAAAAAACATTCTGAATTGGACGATTAATCCAAAGTAATTAAAATATAAAAAAATGTGTCCTATGCGATGAAAGAGCAACAGGACAAGTACATAGGGATATTAATTTCTTTGTAATCAATTCATATTTGCAGAAGTTAAAGCATGGATGGCTACCTATATGAACTGACTGACTGACATGCAGGAAGACAAACTGAAATAATAAACACTTTTCAACCTTGTTAGAAAGTGTTAAAATATCATACTTGTTTTTTAACTTAAGTAGTTGCTTATAAATCCTCGTCAAATAAAGGGGATAGCACAGTGATTATGTTGGCTTGCATAAACAGAGAAATTGCAGCCACTGGTAAAAGAAATCGAACTCACAGTTCTATGCTCTCAAAAGCAAATAGTGAAAAAATGTTCTTCACTTCTTGGCTCCATTAGTTGTTAGTTGAAAGTCCAACTAACTCTGTTCAACTAAATTAATTTTAGTTGAACACAAAACTAAAACTAATTTTATTGAGTCGAATTAGTTGGACCTTCAACTAACAACTACTTTGGTAGAACATTTAGTTGCATTCAATTAACAACTATTGGTTTTTAGTTGAGTGTTTAGTTCAACTAATATTTTAGTTGATGCCAAACTCTGTCATCAAGCTCGCCATTCATACCACGTGTAAAGATATCCAGTAGCAGCTCATCATTAGGGGCCAGAATGGCCTGCCCTTACCAAATATTTCAATAGCTTTTCTAATTATAATTTTTTTAGATGACTTTTTTAAAAATTGGTTTACTTCGTCAAAAAGTATGTGTATATTTTATCTGATTTAGATGGATAATAGAAATATTCAAAGTAGTGTTTTCTAATATTTCCTCTCTCATAATTCAATTATATAAACTGAATTTAGAAAAAGTGGCTGTTCATATGGTACTGCCCAATCTAATTTCAATTTATTCACAATGAAAGGATTGGGCCAGATAAAGACATCCCCAAGGAGTACATGCCAAGCACATCAAAGTAATATTTGCATGATTGATCATTTATCAGTAGTGTAGTGTGACAAGACCACAGGGAAGGTGACAGCCGTGGATAAAAAGAATTACAACCACAGACGGGCTGGAGCCAAAAATGTCACTATAATGCTAAAAGCAGGGAACAAAAATTATTACCCCTATAAATTGAAGGGAATGATGAGGAGAGAGGGGCCAGGGGAGGTCGAAAATGCAAATTAGAGTTCTCCTTGAAGTGAGTAACGAATACAAAAGAGAAGGAGGATAAAATTATGCAAAAAAATGCGGGCTTCGAGTAGACAGAACTCTGAGTGATGAAGAAAGAATAAAAGAATATACAGTAACATTGCGGATATTGCAAGGAGGAGATAGAAAAGAACGTTTGTGAAAAACGGATGTAAAAAAAAAAAAATCGTCTCCATGGATTGTTGCTAAAAGGAGAGGATAAAAAAGGGTGCCGACCAGTGACTGCCACCAAGGCTGTGACTCGAAGCTATAGAGAGTCCCATGCCGACCACCACCGAAATATATGACGACCATTTTCCAGAGCTTGATCTGCGATGGATTTAGAGCCTCCAGGGTGAGACTTTGGAAAATGGATAGAATCAATGATATCCCCAACTAAACCAAGAGGTTGGAGCCACCGGGTCCTTGCGAGGAGTAACGATAGATGTAAGAAGTGTGCCGGATCATCAGGTGACATGCTACAAAAAAAAAGTAGAAATTTATTGTTGTTCTGTGGTCTCAGGAAATATATCTCCCCTCGGTTCATTTATAATTAAAGCAATACTATAATAGGAAGAGAAATTTTAAACAAAAAAAAAGTAATGTATTTGGGTTATTTTTTGAAATTGTAAATAAAGAAATTTAGGTACAAATTTGTTGATTCTTTTCTAAAGCTGTGGTTAGTCATTTTATTTCAGGTAATTTTTAGGAGAAGCATTTTTTTTAAGTCATGCTGCTTATTGGAAGATTTCTCAAAGGTAGAATTTTGAGTTATTGCGGGCATGTACTCAACTAATGATCAGGCCAAAAGAAATTTAACAATCAGTATAGCAAACCACCATATTCACTTCAGGTAGGTAACCATAATTGGCTGATTAGTGCAAAATTTAATGCGAAAGCACTGTGATTTAGCTCGAGTTTTGGACCACAGTATGGTTAGCTGAATAGGAGAAATATCATTGTTTCCAGGGAAATAGCTGTATGATTTTGCGAGTTTTGTTGGCATGTAGAAAAAAAATGATACTCATTGTTTCAGTTTTCTTAATGCTGTTAAACTTTAAAAGCTACCTTCTTTTTGTTATCTTTGTTTAAAACAAGGAATTTTTTACTATTTTTTAAAGTTTTTGATCTGTCATATACAGTGAAAGTATTTTTTGAGTGTAAATTGTTATAGATTAATGTATTTGTCAAATTGTAATTATATTTAATGACATTGAATTCTGTTTACAATTTACTGCGAGTTCCTTTACGATTGGTGTATAAAATGTTTAGGAAACTAATAGCCAAAGATTTTTGCAAACTTCTCTTGCTACTCCAGACTTCAACAAAAAGTTTTTGAACAATTTGGACACCCCCTGAAAAAAAAAGGGCTGAATTTTTTATTTCAGTAGATTTATTTTTAAGTTTTGAACATAGATACACATATATATTTCGAACTTCATTATCCCAACACTCGGATTTCATATCACCCTGGTTACTACAACAGTTTTTCAAAGTCCACATATTGTGCAAATAACCAGTTTTATGCATATGCAACTCTACTTATGGCGATAGGTTTTTTTTTTTTTTTTTTTTTTTGTGGTTCCAAGAGTGTCAGGATAACGAGGTCCGACTGTATATATGTTTATATGTACACATTAGTTTTGATAATGTATTCAAGAAAAGAAGAAATTATTGTACCTTCCGCAGCTTGTCATTCGAAAATTTTAAAGTATTTCTTTTTACAGAAGCTACACATATACTTTACCATTTTGAGCTAAAAGAAATTTTGGGGCCAACCAGTGAAGTGGGTCACTAGCTGCCACTGGTTTCTTGTCATATTTTTCATATTTCAATTTTACTTGCAATAGATACTTGTGAATATCCCTTTTCTCCTTCATTTTAAGTTGCCTTGCATTATGTGTGCCGACTTCATGTGTTTTATATACACTCCTAGTCACCTCTGACCTCATATTTAACCTGATATTTAAACTGATTTTGACCTGATATTTAAATATGATTTACCTTTCTACTGATTGGGTTTTTCATTGTACTGATAGCAAAAAGCCCTTTCCTACAATTTCATCTTTGTTTTCTGATAAATGTCTTTGTTGCTTTTGCTTACATACTAGTATATTTAAATGTTTTTAATGTTGAGGAAAAGGGCAAACCAAAATAATTAATTATCAATAGAACCAGATGTGATATTGTTTGTGAACTACATTTCTGTACTTTCTTTTGAAACTCTAGGCAGATAAAGACATGGTTGCTACTTTAATTGGAGACACCTTGAGCCGCAGGCACATTCCAGATCTTCCAGTCCTTGCCCCCAATCAAACCAGGTAGTGAAACAAGATCCTAACCATGTACCATCTGTACAGTGATTATTCCCAAAATTATTTGTGCCATGTGTGTTTAGGAGTATACAAATTGTCTGCTTCCATTTAAAGAAAAACCTATCTAATTACTTTTAAATGATATTGATTGATTAAATTGATTTTATGTGCTTAAATGTTATGACTTTTAATATTTTAAATTTTAATGTTATACACAAATTTTTGTTATTTAAGAGATATGTTAGAGGTCTGCATGGGATAGAAATTTCAAGCTGAGCTTTTTAAAGAATTATATAGGCTGACTCAGCGTATAATTTAAGATTCAGTATTGTTTAGTTTATTGAAAAATCCTTACATTAAACATAGTCTAACTTGATCCATCCTGAATTGTTTAGTTACATAAGCAAGCATTTTGTTTCAGAATTATTTGTTATTTTATTAAAAGCTGTTTTTATATGTACACATGGATTGTAATTATCTTTTATTAATGAACATTAATTTGTTATTAATGTCCACAAATTAATATATAATACAAAAAATGTTATGACAAAAGTATTTTACTTGTAATTTTCTTTCGGCACCTCATGTGGAGACAAGTGCCTAATAACCTTATTTTCTGCTATGCATTAATTGCTCAGATGGCTTAATATAAATAAATATAAAATTTTAATTTATTAAAAACACTAGTGCTCAGTAAAATCATGGTAGTTCTTGAAAAAAAGAAGAGCAAAGCAATTAAATGTTCCACATTACACAATTACCTATGTTTTCCATGGCTGGACACAAGGATATTTAGTGATTGTGGTTATAAGCATATGATTAATCTTAACATTAAAATGAAAATATGACATTACTTTTAGCATAGTTATCTACTAATGTCTGTAAATTTCAGTGTTCAGCATTTATAATATCACATTTTAAATTTTCAAAATACGTTTAACAGAGGCACCTTTCTTGTTATTAAAAGAAAGAGTGTAATTAATTTTTTAAAGTTTAACGATGAGTTTTTCGTAAACTTTTTTGCCACTTTAAATATAGAATTCCTGATTCATCACGAGTATTGAAAATAAGTACATTGTATTATATTAAATCTTAATTTTTTTTTCAGCAATGAGTTTAAATTCCTTCCAGGAATTTCTCTTTCACCCCTTTTAAGTAGTAATTAATTAATTAAAAACGATGCCAGTTTACTTTTTTGGTGTTGAGTCATTCTTAGGTAGTGACTTCATATTTATTCCGTAGTACCTTTTATACTGACTGTAGTCATATTTTTGTTTGTAGATCAAACTTGACAAGAGAAAGGACATATTTTATTTAAATAATAAAACTTTTAATATTGCAGAAAGTATTTGTAATAACACAATATGTTCTAAGCATTTTATTTTAGTTGTAAGTGGTCTCAGACATGACACAAAAAGTATCCATTACACATTTTTTTAGCTTGCTTCAAAATCTATTACAGGGTTCCCACATGCCTTGAAAAGGCCATATTAAAATATATTAATAAGGCATCCTGAAAAAAGCCTTAAAAAATTATAAAAGCCTTAAATTATCATTTCATCTTAACTTTTCCTGTGATTTTTGCGATTTTTTTTTTCAAATGCGAGCAGGGGTAGGGGACGAATTGTATAGGAAGCTAGCCATGTTGTCTGCATGCTACTCTCTCTATGGAGAGGGGGGGGGGAAGGGGCAGAGGAGATATTTTCTTTTTCTGCACTGCACTTCCTTGTTCTATGCAAGCCCGAACTGGCCAGGTCGGATAGTTGGTGATTGCTGAGGGCCCCCCCAGCTCAAGGAGGCCCACAAGGACCCCCAAAATGAATTTACTACTTTATAATTTGGGTCATTTGATATAGATCACAGTAATTTAATTATTTATTTATCACTAATCTTACGCCTTTACACAGTGGCATCGCAGAGGACTCCATAAGGCCCCCCAAGTGTCAGTGACCCCAACAGCTTTAAAATAGTTCAGTATGGTTTTTAGGCATGTAAGCATAATTTTCAAATATTACATATTCTAATATTCTGTTCCCTCTGAATTCCCCAGTAAGGGCCTTATTTTACATCTCTAGCTTAGGACTACCAAAGCAGCCAGTCCGGGCCTAGTTTCATGATTCGTTTACCTTTCGCCAGAGTTGGGGAGGGTGGGAAAATATGGTCAGAGACAAGAAAAGGAGGGGGGGGGGAGTGATACAAGATAAATATATAACATAACATAATTATAACTGATTAAAGCACAATGATTGTTTAAAACTCAAATACACTTTAATCATATTATTTTCATATCAAATCATATAATCATATTATTTTCATATCAAATCATATAATCATATTATTTTCAGGGAAATGATCATAAAATTACCTTTTATTTTAAAAAAATAAGTGCATATACAAAATGTGCACTTATTCTAAGATTGTAGACATTTTGATATAAAAAAATTCCATGCATAAGAACTGAAATGTTCTAATCTTTCTGGTGCATAACTTTTGAACTGTCCAGCCCAGAAATATCACAGAAGCGAGGAGGAAGGGGTTAATACTTTAAAAGACATGAAATGCAGTATTATTAAGGTGATGTACAAGATAATTGCATTGGAATGTATTTGATTATTTGTATTGGAATTTTTAAAAATAGCCTTAAAAAGGTCTTATTTTTTATATCAAGAAATGAGTGGGAACCCTTTATTAATTTTGGTTCAGCTTAAGAAATCTAAAGTTTTAGTTTCACTTAAAAATTAATCTCCTTGATTGCCAAAATCATGCTTTTTTTTTTTCCCCAAGGTCCTTTCTGCAGCACATTTAAATTTATTTAATTATTCACATAATTCTGAGCAGTTAAATTTGTATTTAGGAATTTGGTGTTAAATTTCAGTAGGTAATATCAAATCTGCAACCTAAAACTGAAAAATCTCCTGAAATCTATATCTATTCTAAATCTTCAATATAAGCACTAAAATTACTTCTTCTAAACATTTAACAGTAAAAGGTAAAGTTAAAAAATAATTATTTGTACAGTGTAACATGTTTATATAGTTTTGATGTGGCTGCTCAGAGAAGGTAGTCAAATTATCACTCCTAAGCTTTATTTTCTGAAAATCAAAACACAAGGAAATCTCACACATAATTTGTAATTTGAGTTTTATTTATAAACTTAATTTATTAATTTAAATAGACTGAAACTTTAAAAAGTATGCTGATGAAGTACATGGAAATTTAAAGACCCCTAGTTCCCAGATGTTCGGACCTGATGTTTTTTTTACTGTAATTGTTTTAAGGTTTTTGCAACATTAAACAGCAAAACCACTTTAGGAATTTGGTTTTTTTGATAATTGGATTTTAATCAATTTTGGTATAATTTAAAAAAAGGATCAATATTGGTTGCAATTTCTAGAGGGTCTGTTGCAGGCAAAAATTCGAAGTTCAGAAAATCATTTAAAATAAATAGACCTTGGTTATTTCTCTAATTAAAGTAAACAATTACATGGTATCAACTTCAATTAAATTCTAGCAGTTGATGCATTTTCTTAGGTATTCAATTATAACAAAGGTATTCTTTTGTCACAGTTGAATATGTAAAAAAAATCTGCTCACAAGAATCAAAATATCTCACTTAGTGCATTAAATATCAAACTCAGTAAATTTTTTTAGTAGTAAAAAAAATAGAGATTTGTGTTTGATCTTAGTGGCACAGCTTCTTGAAATGATTGCAATATAGTCGACTCTCAATATCTCAAAGTCGGCAGAACTGTCAAAAATATGCTAGATAGCCAAAATTCGAGATACCAAAAATGATACATAATCTCTTATTCAGGGATATATTTTAATAGTGTTATGAAAATATACCATCAAATCAAACTTTAAAGCAAAATATTTTTATTTTTCTGATGACAAATGCATAATTTGATCATTAGGATTAATGTTAGAAGAAGAATTAAGATATAATAGACTTTTGTCAGAATCAGAACAATTACTAATTTTATTTAGGATTATATCGCCAGATATTTTTTCCAGCTTACTTGTTATAGTTTTGATTTCATGTTATACTTATGTAAGAAATCATTAATTTTATACAAAGCATTAGAAACATCTTCCTGTACGTTAACACAACTTTCAATTGAACAATAAATAACTGATATTACATTATAAACAACAGTGTTTGCTGGCTCGTTATCTATAGAAAGTGCAGAAACATCTTCATTAGTGTCTTCTTGAACTGTTATTTTTGTGATAATGTCTTTATCGTAGAGTTCTTTGCATGTTGTTAATTCTTTGTCTACATCTATTTTGTGACAAAATCGAGATAAGCAGAGTGATAATTTTTTTTCTTCAAGATAGTGAAAAAATAATTCTACTGAATTATACCTTACATCAATTTGAGATATCAAGAGTCGACTGTAGTTATTTATTTAATATTAATGTTCTTTTATGTCAAATTAAAAAAGTAAGTTTAGATCGTAATTTTTGTAAGAGTAATGTGCTTTGGGTTGTTTTGAAAGACTTTGGAAAACCAAAGAGAACAGAAGAAAACTGTCATGTAACATAGCTGCTTTGGAAAACAGGCTTGGCCTGAACTCATGCGAATCTCTAATATGTCTGTGTGATTTTAATCCCATAATTGAGACGAATGTGTTCGACTTGTATGTGTGCTAAATATTGAAAAAGGGTTCTAGCTATCCTTTTAATTTGTTTACTCTGTGATTCCTTTTTTTAAATTCACATTTTTGTATGCAATTCGATTTTAGTTCCCTTAGACCTTTTTCAACGAATTTGGAACGTAGATTATAGTTATTTGGTAATACAGAGATTGCGAAATGATGAAAAGCATCACAAAAGCATTAAATGTGATAGTGCACCATGATATATATCTCATCTTGGTATGCTCATCTAAGTGAATTATTAAACTGTTGATATGATATGAATCCTTTAGACTATATTGCTGAGGATTCATGACTGTTGAGAATGAGCTTTACAATTTTTTCTAGAATTGTTTTGTTTAGACATGAGATAATTTAAGACTATTAGAAAATATATTTATTTGCTTTCATATATAATTTATTGTTATAAGTATAGTGCATATGGAGCTTTTTCTTTTAAACTACAAAATGTTTTGTAGAATTAAATCCCTGGATTGATATGAGCTCAAACAACTATTTTTGAATAAATATTTTGGTAGTTATATTTGTGAAAAGTTTAAATTTTAATATTATTGAGATATTTTCTATTACTATATTGAACATGCAAGTGATAAATTCCTAATTGTTCTTGTCCATTTGAAACAAGGTCAGTGTCATTAGCATCACTGCTTAAATTTCTAGTATTTAAATTTTAATTATGAATTTGAAAGAATTAGTAATTTTTTTAATGTTTGAAACTGTATGGTATGTCTAAAATTTGTCACTGTTTGTGGTTTTCTTAATGTTATTTGTCAGTTGTTTTTCTGACAAGTCATTTGCATTTATTTATATAATTGCTAGTTTCATTTGACATTGAAAATTTAAGAACTAGGTGTTGATAGTCAAGTCTTTTTTGTAATTTTATATGTTGTGTTGGATTTTTTTTTTGTTTTGCATTTATATAAATATTGCTCATTTTTCCTTAAGCTTTAATGTGTACATGTTTTTTTTTTTTTTTTTTAACAGTCAAATTTAACTGTATGACAATCTTATAATTTTATATGCATGATAACAATTCATATCATTGCTTTTTTGCAAAGTTTTACATATTTATTGACTAAATAATTCTTTAAAACTGTATACATTTTGGATGTAGAAACAATAGAAAAATAACTCTTGTTCTGGCGTATGCTATTGTATTGTCAGAGAAAGAGTTTATGCTTTGTGATATTTTATGGAAATGTTTAACAAACATCTTAAAATTTTACTTAACTGCCACTTACAGGGGAAGGGCACGACCTCGGAAATTCATTTTTCATTTCTGGACGAAATAGTGTATAATAATAGTACTTTTTTAGGATATTCACCCCCTTAATATAATATCATCCAACAGGGGGGAAATTCAGAGAAAAAAGCCTTCAAAAATTCAAAGTCATCTTATATAGTAATGATTTCATTTAAGTGACCTTGGCAAAGCAGCCTAGTTAGTAATGTGCTTGCATTCCACCAAGATGTTGTGGGTTTGAGACTTGTGCTTGACTTAATACATATTTTTACCTACTAGGCTGCTTTGCCAGCCACTTAAGTAAAATTATTAATATATAAGCTGATTGTATTTTCCTAGGCTTTTTCTCCGAATTGACTCCCATTGGATGCTATTATACTAAGGGATAAACTTCCTGAATACTATTATTGTACAGAGTTTCATCCCAAAATGAATTTCAGAAGTTGTGCCCTCACCTTGTAAGTACCTATTAAGGTGAGACACACACACACACAAAAAAAAAAAAAATTGAGAGCTTTCCCCTCAAGACTTTTTATGTCAGCTATTGTAGTAATATAGGAGTAATATGACTATGTAGAAATTATTAACTGAAAGCTAGATTTTATAGATGGTTTGTTGCTAAATTTAATTTTTTATTGGTGGGTTTGGGTGAGAAGAAATCATGTATAGATATTTTAAAAACATAGCTGGTACAAAAATATTAACTGTTTTAATGCTGAATTGCTGTGCTATAGTGCTGTGTAGCATTCTAACAGTTAATAAATATAGTTTCCTTTGCATTACAAGAAGTTTAAACATCATGAACAACGTAAAGTGTTTTTTAGTTACATTTCTGACAATAACTAGAAATTAAAAGTAAATTACAGTTCAGCTTAAAACAGAGAAGAGAGATTCTTGCATGAAATGTTCATGGTTCATTCTAGTGCACTATTTAACTGAGGAATATTTTTCAATGCATGTGTTATGTAGGGTTCCTGCTGATCTGAAAATAAACCCTTGTAAGGCTGCTGAAAGATTCTAATTTTGTGATAAAGGCTTTAGTAGCTTGGACTTTTGAATTCTGTTTACCCAAAACATTATTTGGGAACAGTGGTGTTCTCAATATGTAGAGTTTTGAGAGAATCTTTCCTTTAATTTAAGCATGTTATAGAGAAATCAGAATTGCTGTAGTGATTTTTTTTACTAATATTGCCAAAAAAAAAAACTTATTGAATAAGTTCTACAAAAACTGTTACATTTCCTGTATTTTTTGTGATCCTTTAAGCAAGATTGGTTGTCATGTGTATGTTTAGAGAAACGAGCATTGACTATTTTTGGGCACAAATTAATAATTGTAATATTAGACAAAATGTGGGTTAGTGGTTTATGTAATGTTTTGTATATTTCATTTTAAGTAGACTTAGAAAGAAGCTTTCATTTCTCTTAAAAGAAAAGAAATGCTTAAAATATTTTTAGTTTTGCTTTGAAGTGGGAATCGTGCATTATGTGTTTAACAGTGCTTTTTTGCTGTATCACTACATAAAAAAATTTGGAACTCTTTATATTGTCTTTCCCTTTTCCAAACCCCTTGTTAAATGTAGAAATACTGTGCTTTATGTTTCTGTCAAATATGATCTTTGTTACATACTAAATGTACAAGAAACTGGTTATGTATTTACAGTTGCCAAAATAAAATGTTTCACTCTGAGTAAAAAGCTCATTTGTGCTTTTAAAATTTCATAAGAATTGAATTTCTCTTAAATTTACTTACAACTAGAAAAACATGAATTGTTAAGTGTTATTATGCTGTAATACATTATAACTAGTATCTACAATGTATCATGGTGGGGCCTAAGGAAATATATTCTAATCAAAATCACTAGTGACGTTCTATATTGTACAGGAAATTAAAAGGGATGCATAGTTTTACTAATATGCAATTTTGGTAGGTATTTCAGAATTCTTTAAAAGTAAATTAAATATAAAACAGAAATGACACTTTAATATTCGAGATAAACACAGTTTTTGTTGCTTTAGACAGATAACGCTTTACAAATACCATTATCAATACCCATAATATATTTTGGAGAGCCTCTGCATTATATCATAAAAAATCATATCCAACACAGCATTTAATGTGTATATGCTCTTGTTTAGGGAATGCAATCCCACTTTTGCAGGATTACTATATCATGACTAATTTTCATATTTACGTAAAGTATTGTATTAATTATGAAATAAGACAAAATATTAAATTTGATAGTGTTTACAATCTTACTTTTTCCCACTTTTCCCTATTAAGATTAATTTTTATTTGAATGAAATGTCAATTCCAGTTAAATACTTTATCTTATTTCATAATTAATAACAATGCCTTACATAAATATGAAAATTATAGTCACGATATAGTAATCCCCCAAAAGCAGGATTGCATTCCCTACTCTTGTCTCATAGCAAAGGGGAGGCAACAGGTATTACAATAGCATTTACACTGATGAATAGCAAAGGTAGAACCTAAAATAAATAAAAAACTTTGTGAAAAAACATACATAAGAGGTTACTTGTAAGTTAATACATACGTTTCGACCAAAAATTCTTTCGTCTTCTAAGCCCTTTGTCACACAGAACAGAGTCCTTCTGTTCCGTGTGACGAAGGGCTTTGACTGAGGAAGACCGAAAGAACTTTTGGTCGAAATGTATGTATCAACTTACAAGTAACCTCTTATGTGTTTCTTCACAAAGTTTTTTATTTATTTTATTGTTTAACGCCAGTATTTTGAGTGTTTTTTCCAAAGGTAGAACCTATTGGCCCATCCCAATAAAAGAAACTTCTCTCCCTTCATTTATCTCGTTACAAAACCTGGGAATTTTCTTGAGATTTTTTTTTTTTTAAGTACAGTATTTTAAAAAAAAATTGTAAAATTGCTTAAGAAATATGCAATTTTGGTTTGTACTTTGGCATGAAAGTATGTTACAGCCAAAATTGAATAATAGTACAGTAGAAGTCTCAAGATCTGCTCATATGAAATCTGCACTATCTGTGCAATGCAAACAGTAAAATCTGCCTTTAGTTGCAGATTTGGGGGGGGGGGGGCAAAAACATTGAAAATTTTAAATTGCAGTTAATTATTTTTTTTATTTTTTATTTTTTTAGTATGTTAATATTCAAGATTATACTGAAATCTCAAAAAGCCAAAGGGAGTGCGTCTCCCCCTTCCAAAAAAAGATTAAACGTAAAACCTGCCTTAAATGGGCCCTGCACTGACCTGAAAGCTTTGTTAAGTCATGTTTATGACTTTCTGTACATAAAAAATTTGTAACATCAGCTGTAATATTGTGATTATAACTCAATTTTACTTCTAAATGCCTACTGAGCAATAAAAAAAGAGATCCTTTTGCATATTACAAATATTTTAAACAATAATGATCATTGAAAATATCATGTGCAATATACAAAGCTCGACTAGGTCAACATGAGAACATTTGGCAAACATTTTTCATGAGGCCCGTTTCATACCAATATATTTTTATGTATTCTGTCATTCATAAAACATACAGAATATAAGCAGATTCTCATTATCGCATAGACCAACTAGGCCTCAGCATAGGGCCCCAGCTTCTAGGGGCTCTGGGATTATTAAGACAGTTTAAGTTTAGTCTTTAAAAAAAAATTAGTGGCTACAAACAGTCAAACCTCTTAATAAGGTCACCCATGGGGACCGTAGAAAAGTGACCTTATAAGCGGGGTGACCATGTAAGCGATCCAAGTAACCATTCATCTATTTTAACTCGGATATATGTTTTTGCAAGTAATATTATGTATAAATATATAAGGCAGAATTATATATGTTACCGTATTAATATTTTTAATTAATTGTTTATGCAGTAATTAGATATTAAACAAGAAAATGATTAATGCATAATATACTAACAAAAATTAAAAACATAGTTCAACATTTAAAAATATTCATTTATGTAGGAATGTCTTTCCTTCGATTTAGAAATTCTTACCACTACTTTTTCAAGATCACTAACAGTTTTTTAATGTTCCTCTGAGTCCTCAGATTGCATAAAAAGCACCCAACAGTGTTCAACAAAAATGCAGTGAGATAACATATGAAACAAACTTTGCCAAGGGTGGGTGTGACACATGCTCTGCACCTGACATTTTTTTTTTCCTTTCTAAACAGTGGATAGAGCTAGGTACAATCCTCTTTTTTAAGAAATGAGTAGCTTATTCAGTAATAAATGCGGTGGGGTTAGTTAAGCCCTTTTGTAACTCTGCAAACAACTGTCCCTTTCCTTATCAACACAATCACTTCTATGAAGCAAGGCTAGATCGCTCATATCTTACTGAAAGATAGCTTTGTCAATTTTCAGAAGTATTTCCCACAAAGATCAAAGTGGCCATATAAGCGATATTAAAATATTTTGAATTCTTATTTAGTGAGCCGGGACTTTTCAGAAATGACCATATAACAAGATTTGACTGTATATGTTAAGCCCTTTTGTAACCCTGCAAACTGTCCCTTTCCTTATCCAATCCACACAATCACAATAAAGAAAGGCTAGATCGCTCATCTCTTACTGAAAGATAGCTTTGTCAATTTTCAGAAATATTTCCCACAAAGATCAAAGTGACCATATAAGCGATATTAAAATATTTAGAATTACTATTCAGTCGACTTTTCAAAAATGACCATATAACAAGATTTGACCGTATATTTCAACAAGGTATGATTGTATAGAGGCTCGCAAAAAGTGCTAAGCCTAGGTCCTCTGAATGTCTTAGTCGGGCCCTGTGCATAAATTATTTACATCAAAGAAAAACAAATTTTTGTATAATCAAAATGTTGAGAGCCTGCAAAAGCTTTGCACGATTCTTTTTATTCCATGACAAAATTACTCCCAGGATACACAAAATAAATTTTCGACAATAACTTTTTAGGGAATTGTTCAAGATAAGCAAGAAAATTTTTCTAGAAGCAATTAAAACCTTTCTACAATAGGCAGTTGTGTCATTTAGGGATCGACCGATACCACATTTTCACCGATACTGATACTTTACCTATAAATTCATTTTTAGAAATAGCTGATATCGATACTTTGCAGTTATGGTATGAGCCGATACCGATACTTTACATAATTTAATGCCATTTAAATCTACATCTGTGGGCAGTTTTGCAACGAGATTGCAGTTGTCGTTAAAATGGGAAACACCATGATGAACCCATAAGTACTGGTTTTTAGCTTCCTTTAAAAAAAAAAGGGCAAAGCAATTTATGGGACTTAAATAAAAGCCTTTATTACTCTAACATAAAATATACATTTTCAAAGCCAGCTTTATCAGGCGTCAAAACAAAATGGGCCCATAATTTTTTAATATAAAAACTGAATTAAATTTTTAGAATCCTCATACATCTCACTGTTATAACATGCTCTCATATTTCTCACTCTCCAGTACATGCTTTCTTCTTCAGCTCGAGCAAAATTTCCAGTTTTACTACCATGGGGTTTCTTGAGTTCGTTAGTTTCACCACCATGGGGCATCGTCACAGGAGTGACGATGCGTCTGAAAGAAAATCTTTTATGGACATGTACCAGATTATCCGGATCACCATATTATTAATAATCTTTTTTTTTTTTTTTTTTTTAACATGTTCGAAAAATAAATAATTATATCCGTATAATACACAGTAAGAATTCAATTTACAATAACAATTCAATATAAAAATACATAAACCTGACCCTACTTTATTAAGAAGGATCTAACTTAAGCCTGGATAATGCATCAGCATTTCCATGTTGAACACCCCTTCGATAAGTAATTTTCAAATTGTATCGCTGCAATGCTAAAATCCACCTTGCTAGTTTGGCGCTGTGTGGAAGGCCATCTGTCAAATATGTTAACCCTCGAAAACGCGCGTCGGGTCTATCAGGCCCGGGCGCTGATCAAAGCAGAGAAAACATACCCCTAACTGGATTAACTTCACCTTCGCAATATCTTCATTCAAGGTCCCGTACGTGACAAATACCGGATTTCAAAATATTTCTCTACACCAGGGGTTCCCAAACTGGGTGCCATGAGTGTATGTCAGGGGTGCCGTGGAGATAATCAAGAAAAGTGTTTTGGTGGAGTATAATAAAAATTAATTTCCCCTGAACTGGTATCCCCAAGAAAGTGAGCCAAGCCGATCACTAAGTGGGCTCAAACAAAAATATTTCAGTCAAGTTCAAGACTGTCCTGTAGCCTCTCTTTTATAGGAACTCCCTGAAATGGGGGTATTGTCAAAATTCTATATCCCTTTCCCAAGAGAGTACTTTCTTGATAGTTAGCCCTATAAACAAACAAACAAAAAAATAATGTAAAATGCATCCAAACTGCTTCATTCTAACCTTTATATTCATATTGCTTTAAAGGAAATCTGCAGCGAAAGTTTTTAGCCTGAAAAGGGTGCCGCAAAATGTTTTTAGCCTGACAAGGCTGTCACGAAATGCTTTTAGCCTGACAAGGGTGCCGCGGGTAAAAAAGTTTGGGAACCCCTGCTCTACACAGTTTTCTCAGAAAACACGTGATCGGGCTTCTGAGGCCCGACGCGCGCGCTTGCATGTTTGTTAAATATATTCATTTAGATTGCGGAGGAGAACAGACTTATTGAAAATGTCGTGTTACTCGACTGATGATAAGGAAATGGAACGATTGCGGACGTTATTAGCTGAAGTGTCAACTGATGAAGAATCGATTAATGAAGAAGATGAAGAAATTGATCATGAAGAGCATTTCAGTGATCATAACTCAAATTCAGAAGAAGATATTGATTCAAGCAATGAATCAGGTATTTTTGAATCTATGAATCACTATCTTGGCAAAGATAAATTAATGAAATGGAATAAAAAAGAACTGACAAGAAAAATTAGAACTGCTGCTCATAATATCATGACAAAATTGCCTGGAAATGTGGGAGAAGCAAAAGCTGTTTCTTCACCTGTAAATTCTTGGCAATTGCTTATCGAGAAAAAATGCTATCAGAAATTGTGGAGTGTGCCAATATCTATATCCAATCTATTGTAGATAAATTCGCAAGGGAAAGAGATGCCCGACCCACAAGTATATCAGAAATAAAAGCATTCGCAGGAATTCTTTACTTTGGAGGGCTTCACAAATCTTCTCATGTGAATGTTCGTGATCTGATGGCTCTGGGCTTGACATTTTTCACAGAACTATGGCCTATAAGCGGTTTTTTATTTCTAATGAGGTGTTTGAGATTTGATGATGTCAGAGACCGTTCCTCTAGAAGAGAATTTGATAAATTAGCGCCTATCAGAAGTATTTTTGAAAGTTTTATCGTAAATTGCAAAAAATTTTACAGTCTCGGTGAATATGTAACAATTAACGAAAAGTTGGAACCATTTCGAGGAAGATGTTCATTTCGTCAATATATCCCAAGTAAGCCTGCAAAATATGGACTCAAAATTTTTGCTCTAGTAGATGCAAGGACATTTTATACTTGGAACCTCGAAGTTTATGCAGGAACTCAACCTACAGGTCCGTACAGCAGAGAAAACACTCCTGACAAAATTGTCAAGCGATTGGTAGAACCAATATTGAATTCTGGACGAAACCTTACGGTTGACAACTGGTATACCAGTTACAGTTTGGCACAGGACTTATTAGAAAAAAAAATTACTCTTGTTGGAACTATTCGAAAAAATAAGAAAGAGTTACCCAAAGAATTTATTTGTGGTAAAAACCGAGAAGTTCATTCTTCATTATTTGGATTTAGAAGAAATATGACCTTGGTTTCCTATGTGCCAAAGAAAAACAAACGCCTTGTATTATTATCCACAATGCATAACGACAGTACCATTGATGAATCTACTGAATCGAAGAAACCAGAGATTATAACGTTTTATAATCTAACAAAGGGTGCTGTAGATATAGTGGATCAAATGTCATCTACATATTCTACTGCTAGAATTAGCAAAAGATGGCCCATGGCCATATTTTTTAGCATGTTGAGTCCTAGCATGTTGCCTCGTTTCTTGTACTGTTTCGCAGGTGTTTTGTTGATAACAATAGTACTTTAGCATGTTGCCAGAGTACTATTGTTATCAACAAAAACACCTGCGAAACAGTACAAGAAACGAAGTTTGTTTATCAAAGAACTCTCTATGGAACTTTTGAAGGATCGCCAAAAGGAAAGAAGCTTACAACCAAAGCTTCCACGTGAAATGCGGGAAAAATTAAACAGTAGCCATACTGAAAATTATGAAGAACCCCCACCAAAAAAACAAAAGATTTCTGTTAGGTGTCATATATGCCCCACTTCAAAAAACAGAAAAACGCAAGTGTATTGTTCTAAATATATAAAAAATGTGTGTGGAGAACACAGCGTCCTCTGCAATAAATGTGAGTAAAATGTAACTTTTATTTCTATTTTTTCAATGTAAGAATAAATTATTTTTTTCCTAAATCAATTATATTTTTTAAAGTTTCAAAACAAAATTTCTGACTTAAATTATATGACAAAAATAAAAATTTAAAAAGTAGCATTCTAAAATGTTATGCAGTTATATTCAGCACTTCACTAAAAGCGATATTTATGTAAAAAGGTACTTTAATAATGATTTTCATAGTGTGTTTTGATTAACTAAACTTACTTTTAACAATACAATCGTTTTCTTAGAGTTTTATTAAGAAAAAATTGTTTCGGGCCTACGAGGCCCCGACGCGCGTCTTCATGTAACATTAAGCAGCGCGCGTCTTCGAGGGTTAAAGGGTTATGATCTGATACGATCTGGATTTCCGAGCCAAATATTCAAGAATCAAATTTTTTTTAGTACTTCTAAAACTCCATATGCTTCTCTTTCAATCGAAGACCACTTCGTTTTCCTGGGGTTTAGTTTCTTGCTGAAAAAAGCAATAGAGACTTCCTCTCCCTTGGCGTACTTTAGTGCGAGACACGCGCCAATAGCTGTAGCCGATGTGTCACTGTACAACTGAAATGGCTTGTCAAGATCTGGCGTGTGTAAGATAGGTATCTTCATCAATTCCTCTTTCAATCGAGTAAACGCTTGGACCTCAGCGGAGCCCCAAGGCAGGGGCGTAGCCAGGGGGGGATATCGGGATATATCCCCCCCCGAAATTTTTGGATTAGTGATGAAATTCCGTCTATTTATACACATATAAGTTCATATCCCCCCCCCCCCGAAAAATTTTCCTGGCTACGCCCTTGCCCCAAGGTATATTAATCGGCACTTCTTGGTTAGATTTGTTAGGGGCAAAATTATTTGCGCGAATTGTGGTATGTAACTCCTATAATAACTTGCTAGTCCAATTAAGCTTCTTAGCTCTTTCTTGGTAGTAGGTCTTGATATCCTCTTTACAGGCTCAATCTTCTCTGGATTCGGTGTATGCCGACCGGAACCTACAATATGACCCAAAAATTTTACCTGAGTTCTCCCGAACTTGCATTTTTCAAGATTCACAGTAAGTCCAACTTCCTTCAATGTTTTAAAGACTTGGCTTATATGCCTTAAATGTTCTTCCCAACTGTTAGAGAAAATGGCTACGACGTCAATATATGAACAGCAATAATCACGATGTACGAATAATGCTTTATCCATTGATTTC
Organism: Cheiracanthium punctorium; assembly: GCA_038373885.1. Taxonomy (NCBI): domain Eukaryota; kingdom Metazoa; phylum Arthropoda; class Arachnida; order Araneae; family Cheiracanthiidae; genus Cheiracanthium; species Cheiracanthium punctorium. The sequence goes on along the minus strand of JAWZYV010003197.1, from coordinate 644,589 downwards.
TGGAACGTTCCTCCCAACTAGCACACATACGTTGGGTTATTGTTGGCACAAGGTTGTTACGTTGGTCAAACGTTGGATGTCCATATGGAAATGTCGGTATTCTGCTGGCTAAAGGTTGTGATGGCAAACGGTGGGTAAACAACCGTTGGCCATCGGATGGCTGAATGTTGTGTTGGGCAACCGTAGCTTAACAACGACGATTGCGCATGCGCAGAGACACACATTCAGGAAACCGGGAAGCGATATATTCATGTCCGTTCCGTTTCCGCCATTGCTTGTTATGATGTGTTGATACACTTTTGTAAAGTGATTGATAGTTGAAATCTGAAACGAATATTCATCTTTTCAGCTATATTTCTGTGAATTTTATTCGCTGCATAGGTTCGAAGTAATTTGAATCACGATAACTATTATTATTGATGCATTGATTATAGTTTGATTGTCCATAAGCCTAACGATCTTCAAAGTATGTAAACAAACAACTCATTATGCAGCTGTGGTAATAAATATATATTAATTGCACAGTGCTTATTAAAAGATGCGTTTTTTGATTACTAAATAATGCTAGACAGCTTAATAATAAAGTTTTATTTGCTCATAGTTTTACAACAGTCGAGAAGGTAAAATTGGACACAATTGTTTTCTCCTAATAAGTTTATTCTGAAAAAAAAATCAACTTGAGCCGTGCTTATATTTTGCAAGATTATAATGACTAATGAGATTTCAAATTTAGAAGTAGTTATTAAACTAATACTACTTCAATTTTGAAATCTCGTTGGTTGACAGTGTTTAATCAACAACAAGGATTTAAATTTGTGCATCAAAATTGTTTTGTTGTTAAAGGTATGTATAAAACATTTTACAGTTTTAAGAATTCAGTTATTTTAATATTTTACAAATGTGTTATAGTACTTTACAGTTCATATATATATATCTATATTTACCAACTTCATTTTGTTATTTATTTATTATTTTAGAAGAGAATTTTGTATCTACACCTGTCATATGCTACAGGACTCAAATTTTATGGAGAAAAATACATAATCTATATGCAATCAAATACTCTTTGAGAGTACTGAAAGAAAAAACATTTTTATTGCTTTGACAAGTCTCTTCTGCGTATTTTAGTTGAATGAAAAATATCAGTAGCTCCCTAAGTAATAGGCTGTGACTGAGAGTTCAGGTCCCTGAACTGAAATCAATACTAATTTTTTAAAACTTTTCTTCAGACATTCTATTTTTTGCATTAGAGAAAGGATGCGCTATGGAAAAAAAAGTTCTCTCTCTCTCTCTCTTTTTTTTTTTTTTTCAAAATTTTGTGCAATGGTAATTATGCGGGACGCGTCGAAACTTTTTTTTGCTTACCATCAACGACTTTTTTCATTTTATGTGCTATAGCGTGTAAGCAGCATCACTAATACATTCTGTTGTACTGATATCTTTCTCATAGTCAGATAATATAGATGCACCCTGTGTTGATACTTGCATGCGTTCTTGCGATACTTGCATGCGTAATGCATATGCATTACGCATGCAATATTTTTTTCTTTTACTTTGGAGTCAATATCTACAGTTAACTGAAAATAAAAATAGAACTACGAAATGTCATTGTATTCCATACCAATTTTATTCGGGCAAACTAAAAATTAAGAATCTAAAAAATTACGTAAATTGAAATAAATGTAAAAAATAATAAATAAATATTTTAGCAAAGAATGATTTCTGTGACATTCTCCAGTGACTTTATACTCCTATTGGATTTCCCCACATGAATATCTAAAAAAAAAAAAAAAGGAGAAAGATTAAGCCTCCTTACAAAAGTTTCAATGGAGTAAATTTTCAGAGGTTTTAAGGGACACTTTACAAAAGTAACTGTCAAAGAAGAAGGAGGGATGTGAATCATATTTCAAAAAATAAGCGTTCTTTCCTTTAACGTTATATGTTTTTTCTTTTAATTAATTCGAAAAGTTTTTATGATTTTGGTTTGCCTACCGTCCTGGTTCTCTAAAACTGTAAAGGATAGCTTCTGAAAGGACCTTCTAAATATTTTCCTGCTTCCGATCTCTCCCCCCCTCCTTTTTTTTTAACAGTTCATAAGTTGCACCTGCAATATTAATTTTCCTCATAGTGCAAAATAGGTTAGTTTTCTACAGATTAATATATGTTTGTAACTTGACAGATCGTTTACTATTTGAAAATAACACATTTCTGTTAGTGACGGGACTAGAGCCGGTTTTAAGCAAAAATGTTGGGAGGGGGAGTGTAAAGACAAAATTTTCTGACGATATATACCAATATGCTTTCAAAAATATACACCGATTTTCTGGCCTTTTGGGCGGTTTCCTCCAGATGTAGCGTGAATACACATTAAATCCCCTAATAGTCCTTCGCCCGAGGCACCCCCCCACCCCAGCAGATACTTAATGTGCATGTTTGCCTTAAATACACACTACATTACATGATCTGGAATGAAGTTGGCTTAAGGGGACAAAAGGGACTTGTTTACTGGCAGAAAAATCACTAAAATGAAAATCGTAACAAGACTATGTTCATGATATAGTATAACTTATAATAAACTGCCGGCAGAACTGGTAATTTATACACTGAACATTTTACAGATTGGTGATTAAAGCTGAAATTTGCTGACAGTCCTTTGGCAACTGACGATTTTGTCGACAAAAGTACTTTTTAGGGGGTGGGGTGGGGTGTCCGCTCGCCCTCCTCCTAAGCACACAGAAACCCACTGTTGAGGTGGAACCATATTTGATGAAAGAAAAAATATGACTATTTGATAATATGCTTCGTTCTACATATTTGCCGTCCGTTAAAACTTATCTGAATCCGTCACTGCATTTGCTGTTAGTAAAATAATTAAAAATTTTAATTTCAAATTTGACAGTTTTTCATATATCTATAGAAATGTTATGAAATAGCACATCAATTTGTCAAATATTCGTCAAATATAATTATCCAACATTAGGTTTCTGCATTGGCCTAACATATGAAACTAACTTATAAATGTAACGGTTAACAATTATGATAGCTAAATGTTAAAAATAACCAATTTCCAACAGTTGGATAATAGAGTGACAACATACAGATTTTACGCTGCCCCAATGTATACATTTACACGTTAACCCAACGTATGCATTTATACGTTAACATAACGTATGCATTAATACGTTAGCCCAACGTATGCATTAATACGTTAGCCCAACGTATGTATTTATACGTTAGTCCAACGGTAGGAAATATGTTGGCAAAACGTTAGAGCATACGTTTGCCCAACGTAAGAAATAACCAGTTAACCAACGTGTCATTTCAACGTTGCCCCAACCTATGCATTCATACGTTGCCCCAACGTATGTGTGCTACCTGGGCTCCGGCGTTCTTCATCCCAAAAGGTAAGACTTTCCATTGATAATGCCCCGAATGTGTTACGAAGGCGGTGAAATGCTTGGATTCTTCATGCATGGGAATCTACCAGTATCCCTTCGTTAAATCTATAACAATTATAAATGCAGCTTGTCCTACTCTGAATATTAAATCCCTGGCGATTTTCATGGGGTATGAATCGGGCACCGTGAAACTATTCAATAGTCTAAAATCGATACACAACCTAACGCTTCCATCTTTTTTGGCAACACAAACAACAGGATGTGCCCATTCGCTATCGCTTGGTTCAATGAGGTCCATTTCAATTAGCTCTTCGACTTGGCGATCAACTTCTTTTTGTAAACTGTTGGTTACTCTATACTGTTTGAGTCTCTTTGGCGTGCAGTTCTCCGTAACTTTAACATAATGCCCGTCGACTTTGGCATGTCCTGGCTTTGAACTAAAAATGTCCATATATTTTTTCAGTACGCCAAATAACTCTTGGGTTTGCTCTTCAGTTAAATTAGTATTTCTAGTTTTCTCCAAATGTTTTCGGATGTCCTCGACCTCTTTCTTTGTTTTATCAGTAGGCGCGTAATGGATTACGCCAAATTCTTCATCCACTTCGTAAACAACACCAATGTGATTTACCCTCTGCACATACGGCCGTACTTTATTCACGTGTAGCTCTCTAGTACTACCATCCTCTAATTCCACTCTTACCGAATGTGGTCTGGTGATTTGAATTACCACTGCCGGTCCAATCGAAGTGTTTAAAAGTTCGTGAGTTGATGATGAGAGTAATATCAACACTTTGTCGCCAACGGCAAACTGTTTTTCTCTCGCACGGAGGTTATACCTGGAAACGTATACTCCTTGAGCTTTCTCAGTGTTTTCGGAAGCGATCTCATTAGCCCTACGCATATTTTCAACTAAATCTTCAAGATATTTAGTGATTGGTCTAGACGCGGTCATTGGGATAGTTCGTTCTCCCGCCCAAATACTTTTCAATAAAGATAATGGCCCTTGTGGTAACCGCCCATAAACCAATTGAAATGGTGACAGCCCCGTGGTGCTGTGTGGCACTTCACGATACGCGAACATGAGATATGGGATATTTATGTCCCAGTCTCTCCCATATTCTTGTATATTTTTATTCATCATCTCCTTAAGAGTTTTATTCCATCGTTCTACTGCCCCCATACTGTCCGGGTGTCGAAAAACGTGGCGCTACCCCTAATAGATTCTCAAATGATAGAGTGAGCTTGGAAGTGAAATTTGTACCCTGGTGGGTGCATATCACTTTTGGAAAATCGGCGTGGGCGAAAATCTTCATTAAAACGTCACACGTTGTCTTGGCACTAATCTCTTTCACTGGAATTGCCTGTGCCCACTTAGTACATAAATCCACGGCACAAATAATATATCGATGTCCCCATCCTTGATGGAGGTTCTAGTGGTCCTATACAGTCTACGCTCCAGACTTCAAAAGGGTTTTCAGGCTTAACAATAGGCTGTATGGGAATATGATCCCGATAGGTGCTAGTTCTCCTTAATTGGCATTCTTTGCAACTTTGACATTATAACTTTACATCTTGCCTGATACTAGGCCAGTAAAACGAATATCTGATTCTTTGCATAGTCTTATTTTCCCCCAGATGTCCTGCCAACGGAATCTTATGTGTCATCCTTAAAATAAAATTCCTTCTTTCTTTTGGAATTACTACTTGCTGAATTTCTTCTCCACAGACATAATCCTTATGCTGTAGTATACCCTTATCAATGACATGCATTTTCTTGCCTTTCCGCCCAATCAAAGCATCTCTTGAGTGTCTCGTCATTTCCTTGAAGTTTCGCCATCTCTGAAATGGCATCTTCTGGTTTTTGTTCGTCTAGCTTTCTACTCGCAGACTCACTTGCTGTCAAGACATTCACTTTCGGGGTAGTGGAGTTCAAATCCGAAGATATTTGTACACTTACTTCCTCCTCTGATTTCCCTACAGTTTCTGCTTCCGCATTTGAAACTGTTTCTTGCCATAATTGTTTATTATGATGAAGTTCAATGTTCTCATTTAGCATCTCAAAAGCCGAACGACTTAACATAACACTGGTAAGTTTCTTTGAAACGGCGCACATAATTGCTGTATCGCCATGTAGACCATCGTGGATTTTCATCTCATATGTCCGAAGTGGCGCTGTTTCATTATCGCCAAAAGCGGACGATAACTATTTGCCCTTCTCCTTCAAAAGGCCCTTCTCCTCAAACCATTAAAAATTGATGTTCTACAGTTGATTTTAACCTCAATTAGGTCATCCAATTTTTTGTTATTACTTGATTCATATAATCGAACGGAGATCTTTGCCGTCAACACATCTGTTTTCTCGGCTGTTTCAGCGCTTACAGTATTTACTTTCGGTTGTGAAATTTGTCGAGTAAAAGTATTGTTTTGAGTATTTGTCATATTGCTTTTAAATTGTCGTCCTTGCTCACAGAACTTAGAAATATGACTTTCTTTACCACAACTGAAGCATGTGGGGTTAAATCTGCGTTTCATCTTGACGTTTCTGAACCCACTTAGGAATGGTTTGCGACGGAGACTTCGACGTCATCCTAGCTTCTTGTTCCATTGGACGCTCATAAGTTCTCTCATTACCTTTATTTTTCGAATCACTCCCCCCCCCCCCAAGACCTCTTCGCTGAATCATGGACGTTAACATATTCTTCTAGTTTATCTGCCAACTCAAACGGGATTATCAACTTAGCCCACTGGTCCAAAAAATGCTCACGTATTTCATGTGGAACTCTTCTCTTGATTTGGTCAGTGATAATCAATTTCTTCAACCCGTCATAATACTCGATTTCTAATCCCTTTACCCAGTTCTTCAAAATAATTAGTTATTTCAAAACAGAAATCTCTCCACGTTTTCTCTGGCACTTTTTGATGGGTCATAAATTTCCTCCTAAAACTTTCCGGGCTTAATTTAAATCGTCTTAACAAAATCGATTTTATATACTCATAGTTTTCTGCATTCTCTACCGGTTCTCTATTAATCAACTGAACGATTTCCGTTGGTAGTAAATTTAATAAACACAAGACCCATTCCTTGTTATCTACTTTCAATCTATTAGCATGATTTTCAAACATCGTTAAATAGCATGTAATATCAGATTCGCGCGGGTCAAACTTAGGTGTGTACTCGAATAATTCTAACCTAGCTTTTCCTGGAGTCTCTAAAATTTTCGTCTCTAACGTTTGTTGACAAGACTATTCTACTATTTGCCTCGATTCCCAATTTTCTTACCTCGAATTCTCTTTGCTCTCTTTCTCTTCTTTCTTCAAATTCTCTTTGTTCCCGTTGTTTTCTTTCTTCAATAAATGAACTAAGCATTTCCTTTACCAATTCTAAATCTTCTTCATAAATATTACTACTGGTAATATTTTTCTTTAGATCCGGTAGTAACAAACCAGGCGAACGTTTTTCACCGATCTCGTCCGCTAACTTAACTAAATCTTTCTTCTTTCCCCTATTTAAAAACGACATGGCTTCTCACAACTAAAAAACTTTTCCACTTTCTAGGTTCACATCCTATCGCTGCTGCGCCAGTACGGTTTTTAGCTTCCTTTCAATAAAAGGCAAAGCAATTTATGGGACTTAAATAAAAACCTTTATTACTCTAACATAAAACATACATTTTCAACGCCAGCTTTTTCAGTTGTCCAAACAAAAACAGTCCAATAAAGTTTTAATATAAAAACTAAATTAAATTTTTAGAATCCTCGTACATCTCACTGTCATAACGTGCTCTCATATTTCTCATTCTCCAGTACATGTTTTCTTCTTCGGCTCGAGCAAAATTTCCACAGTTTTACTACCACGGGGTTTCTTGAGTTCGTTAGTTTCATCATCATGGGGTTTCGTGCGTTCGTTCAAAAATTTCATAATCCGCTCATAACGTCGACGGAACTTTACTCCGTAGATAAAAATTTGAACCCAGTAGAAAGCATTTAAAAGAAGGAGCAGTGAATGCATTGAAGCGAGTGTACAGTATTTATAGTCCTACTTTTCTATTAAAACATGCCGACCGATGGCTGAATTTATAAAACACTGAATATTGGGAATGTCTGAAGTGTGCAGGTTCGGGATTCTTTCTCCTCGCGTGGCTATCGATCTAATGGTCTAGAGTTTTTCTCCAGATGTATATCTATGTCTTGAATATGCGTTAGAACCCCCTCAAAAAGTTCATTACCAGTGTTTTTAGAGATCTTACCTTGTCTAGGTTGTCAGACTATCTCTAGAAATCGCAGTTCGTCATGTTTTTGAATTAGCCGGGTATAGGTAAATTCTAATTTTACTTTCAGCACAAGACATTTTTAATAAGTAAAATTAACATTTATTAACATCAAACAAAACAAAATTTAAAAAGAAACCTCATTAAGTGCAAAATTTATAAGCTAAAACTCATAATTGTTTCATGAATACGATTGGCAACACACATATTGTGATGAATCAGAGCGAATTCGGCATCAAAAGATCGCCATCGTAAAAGAAGTTTTATTATTTTTTTTTCATGCAAAAATTATGAAGTGCACAAATTGAATGCTGATTGCACTATCGCATGTGTAATAATATTCTGCGGTAGTTGTAAAATTAATCTTAATCAAAGAAATGAAACGATTACAAAAAATGTCTCAAATAAATTACTTTTATTAAGTCGGGACAGATCAGAGGGAAAATTAAAGCAATATAAAATAACTCATTTTATTCAATTTTATCGTAAGATTTATGTGTTTGAGACCAAATTTTCTAAAAATTTCAAATCCTTTCAAATCTTTGACAAGTCTTCATTAGTTTCGGAAAAAATAATTGCCCCCCCCCCAAAAGAAAAGTGAATAAGTAAATAAAAGAGTGGTTTTTTTTTAGTGCAAAGGCTTGCCATAAATATAAAAACGCACACCGAGAATTTCTCTGTAAAAAATTTAAGAATTCAAATTTCTACTTTACACTCATTTATCTAAAACCTAGAAAATAATAATTTCAATATTTCTTAATATAGCAAATTTTTAAAACAGACAAAAAAGTATAAAGTAACTTTTCCTAGTCGTGAGCCTGTGATATCTTGCCCGTCCTGCCATCCTACTGTCTTGCCACTGTCAGTGTCGTAGCCAGAAATTTTTCATCGGGGGAAGGGGAGGAGTTACGACTACTGCAACTCACATATATGTGTACATGTGTGCGATAAGGGAGTGAAGAATGAACATTTTGTATGGCAAAAAATTCCTCATGGGGGGAGGGGCTTGTGTCCCCCTTATCCCCCCCCCTTTGGCTACGTGCCTGGCCACTGTTCATAAAACACCAGTGGAAACAGAAGTTATTTTCGCACCACTCTGCCAAAGACGCCATGTGCACGTTTTCAGGATAACGCCGGAAAGCAGCGATGTAGTTTTAAGGGGAAAAGTTTGAGGACGTCCACTTCAAACATGGTAGTTAGTTCAATGAAATTATTTGAAAAACAATAAATTAATTAAATCATTAGTATTTTGTTCATTATTTGATTAATATAATTACGGTTTCGCATTTGACTAAGACTGCTTTTATCCAAATTACCATATTGTTTTTCTCTGCACATTATTCAGTATTTACTATGAGCGCTTTGTATTATGGAAAGCCTACACGATGGGTATGCCGTGGGCGGTGAACTTTTAAAAAGCACTTACCATCAGACCGTGCAACTACTCAAAAAAGTATTTGAGTAACAGCCATATTTCCTACTTTCATTTTATGAATAACTAATTAGTTTTTGTAAAAAACACAAGTTTAAAAGAAATTATAGAACTTATTGTTGTGTAGCATGATTCGTTTTACAGGGAACAAAATTTTAAATAAGAAACTGGCATAGGACTTGAATACTTTTTCGAAAGGGTGTAAGTGAGTCTTAAGGCTAGTTTTGGTTTAATTCAAAAGCCATACATCTACCCCCCCCCATGAAAGTTATGTATATATCTATATCTATATATATATATATATATATATATGAATGACCCCACCATGAATGATATATATATATATATATGAATGATCGCCCCCTCTTGGGCGAAGTCCAAAAATCTGTTATAATCTGTTAAAATATATTATTAAAGTATAATGAAAATTATGTAGCCTTTTTCTAAGGGTCCTTTGCGGGCACTACTCCCTGTCCTTTTTAATCATCGCTCATATATAGATTTTATCAATAAAATAATTAATAGTATACTTGATTAATAGTATTATACTTGATTAAAAAAATCTAATTTAAATTCAATTTGGCGCATTCCACCTGCGCACCAATGGTACACCGGAACATCCCCTGGCTTTCTACTGGAAATTAAATGTGATCGTGGCTCCCAGACTGCACTTGCTAGACTTAAAAGTGGCCACCTTAAGTGTCTTTCGTAGGAACACGGCAAGAAAGTCCATCCCACTTCAAGAAATGCTGTGATCATCCAGCCTCTCCAGAGCACATACTGAGTTGCGTCGGACTTTCTAAGGAGGACTTAACATCTGCTCCCCTTTTAGTTATAGACTTTCTGTCGGTCAACAATCTATTGGAGTTGATCTGATTTATGTCAGATCTTTAAAGAGGATAAGCAACAACAACAACAACATACTTGATTAATAGTAATAATTACATTAATAGTATAATTGATTATACTAATTGATTATAAAATGATTTTGTGCATTCTACCCCCATGTTTCAGGTAAAAAGTGGCACCCTCCTTGATTAATATCTGGATCCGCCCCTGCATGTCATTAACTGCGCCATCTGTAGTTAGGATCTGAAGTGCCCCCATTTTGAATGCGTAATTAATATTTTTATGGTCGGCGAATTTTTCAATTTCATTAAAATGAATTTCAATGGTTTGTTCTTGGGCTATTTTAGAGAGAGCTGTGCCGGGTTTATTAAATTTAATATCGTTAAAATGTTCCTTTTTTCTTTCTTTAATTTTCCTTTTTGCCATGCCTATGTACAACCAGTTTTATTTAAATTATTAAAGGTAAACTTTATTTTATATATCCCGGCGGTTACATCTTTTTCTATTGGGTCTTTGTCACTGCGTATTCGTTTGAAAATATTTTGATTAGGCTTTATAGGTATTTTGATATTTTTCTTTGCGGCCTCATTGGTTATCATTGGCCTCATTATAGCTGATCCCCTGCAGTAGGGTATAGCTTTAGTAAACGCCTGTTTCTCTTTTTGATGGCTGCTAATATGTTCAAGTTTTTTAAAGAGGTTCTTGACAAGGGATTTCGGGTAGCCTGCATTTTTACATTGAGTTTTGATGAACTGAATTTCATTTTGGAGGATTTCGTCGGAGCAGATAGTAATGGCGCGATTGACATAGGAACAGGTGGCGGCGATTTTAAATTTGTAAGGGGTTTTTGAGTTGAAGGTTACGATTTCATTATTGTTGGTGGCTTTTCTAAAAGTGGTGGTATGGATATGCTTTTCTTTATCCCTAATAATTTTAACATCTAGGAAGTTAATGGTGGCATTCTCTTCTATTTCCATGGTAAATTGTATGTTTGGGTCTATTGTGTTGATTTCTTTGATTTAATCATAAATTTTATGCTCAAAGAAAAGGCGGCTATGGGATCCCCGATCTCTGGTATCATTGCCGATTGGAAGATGCGACTTGTGGAGAGGGTCATCATAAATAAATTTCCCAATATTATGTATACTTGGTTTCCTCATGTCGATGATATATTTGCTGTAGTAAATAAAAGTGAAGCTGAAAATATTCTCAAAGGAATCAACACAATAGACCCAAACATACAATTAATGAGGCCAATGATAACCAATAAGGCCGCAAAGAAAAATATCAAAATACAAAATAGTGGTGTTTCACACCACTCTGCAAAATTTTTATTGCCAATTTAAAAGCAAAGTGACGGCTAGTTAAAATCATTTAAAAACAGGTAAAAACACATTAAAATCCGTATGTAGCACTATCGGTGGCAGCCACCACCTTCTTCAGCATAGGTCTTGGTTCCAAATGGCCAGCTCTCTTCCTCAGCATGGCGTTCCACCCAGGATCGATCTGCGCATGCGTCATATCATTCACAGCGCCATCTGTGGTTATAATCTGTAGGGCTTCCATATTTAGGGCATAATGACTGTTTTTGTAATTGGCGAGTTTTTGGCTATTGTTAAAGTTGATTTCTATGGGGTGTTCCTGGGCTATTTTTGCGAGGGCAGTAGTGGTTTTATTGAATTTAATGTCAGTTTGATGTTCCTTTTTTCGGTCTTTGATTTTTCGTTTTGTCATGCCAATATAGCAGCCCTGTTTATTGGTGCTATTGTCTGTAAAGCTTAGTTTATAAATACCGGCGGTTTCATCAGGATTTATATTATCTTTATCACTGCGAATGCGTTTGAAAATATTTTGATTGGGTTTTATTGGGATTTTGATATTTTTCTTTGCAGCTTCATTTGTGATTTTTAGGGCGGCTCCCCTGCAGTAGGGAATGGCATTGGTAAATTTTAGTTTCGGATTTTGATACTTATTAATTTGTTCCAGTTTTTTTATTCTCTTTTTAAAAAGGCTTTTTACTATTGAATTTGGGTACCCTGCGTTTTTACATTGAGTTTTGATAAACTGGAGTTCTTCATTGAGGAGTGTTTCCTTTGAGCAAACTGTAATTGCGCGATTGACATAGGAACGTATGGCGGCTATTTTAAATTTGTATGGAGTTTTTGAATTAAAATGTACTATTTCGTTATTATTTGTGGCTTTTCTAAAAACTGTAGTATTAATATTATTCATCATATCTCTATTGATTTTGACATCCAGGTAGTTAATGGTGGCATTTTCCTCTATTTCTATGGTGAATTGTATGTTATTGTCTATTGAGTTGATTTCTTTGAGGATATTATCAGTTTCATTTTTGTTAACTATTGCGAAGATATCGTCTACGTAGCGAAACCAAGTTTTTATGTGGTTGGATAATTTATCAAATATGGCCCTCTCCACTAGCCGCATTTTCCAGTCTGCTATGACACCTGATATCGGCGACCTCATAGGTACGCCTTTCTTTTGTTTGTAGAAATTATGATTAAACTGAAAATATGAGTTGTGAAGGACAAGATTAAGTGCGCTATTTAATGTAGTGGAAGTAGAGCTATTATTAATGTTGGAGGTGATTTGTTTATTGATTACTAGCCGCCTCCGGCGACCAGTTGGTTCGCCATCGTAATAAATCTTGTTCGGAGAGACTCCTGTTCTTCACCGGCTTCCTTGGCAGTCAAATCTCTCAGATTCTGAATGGAATTTAAAATTAAGATGGTTACAAACAGAGACGGCCCTACGGTAAGTGTCGTCCTTGCTAATGTAAAACAGACGCCCCCTTTTATGCTACTTAGTTTTTGAGTTCGAAATGACGCCCCTTCGAAGCCGGCGCGTTGCTTACCGTGTCGGGCCGCCCCTGATTACAAAAATAAGATGGTTAAATGATAAAAACCTGCAAAAAGGAACAAATTATTTTCGTCTTATATTAATTCTGAAGAACTTCTGGATGTATTGGCATTTATCAAAAATGGAAAGGAAACAAAACTAAGAAAATCTGAAACATTTTCAGATTTTAAATACGCACTAAAGCGCTATGCATTAAAAGCGTATTATAATCCATGGGTCTTCCCTATTTTCTTTCCTTATTCCATTAAGTTGGAAAGTATATCATTATTCATGAGTGTGATTAAACCTAAAATTGATATTTCTATCCTTTTTCTGGATGTAATACATTAGAAATAGATGGGAAAAGCTGTGCAGAAAAATGCACAATTCGAACTGAAATAAAGTTTAAAAACTCATTCAGGTGTATTCATAATTCAAGTAGCAGAAGCAGACGATAAATAGCGCTTGGCGTTAGAATCACATCTCCTCAAAATCGTATATCAACCATTTTATTTGTTGCCAAATTAAAAAGTTGCACGTTTTAGTCTCGGAAAATTTCCAAATCATATTTTTCTTTTGAGTATAAAACATTTCATTCCTGCTCTGATTTCACATGCACACGATGTTTTAATTTAAAAATAACCCTACAAATAATGTAAAAAAAATATATATATATTTTATTTTTACTTCAAGAGTCTGAATAATTAATAAACTCGCCAAAAATGGCAACCTAGATAGTCAAACTCCCCCTCTTTCCACTGCAGGGTTACAATTGCGAAATGGCGAGAACAAAAATGATCATTTTGCGACACGTTTTTTATCGATATCTCCTAAAATAATTCGAATTTCGAAAAAATCGCTTCGAGGTGTGTCGCGACCCGTCTTGGAGAATTTCCGTACAAAATTTGGTAGGTCTACGATCACCCACTTCGGAGCTACGCGAGACACAGACAGACAAACGGACAGTTTACATCTTGTTTTATTTATATAGATTGCATTCATTTCTTGGATATCTATGGAGGGGTAGAGGTTAGTAACGTCAAAACTGACGAGGCATTCCTGGGAGTTTATTGTAATATCTTTAATGCGTTGAATAAAATCTTCAGTTGAGGCTAAGATATTGTTACTTTGGGGCATGGGATCTTGTAAGATGGGTTTCAGATATTTTACCAGGTCATAAGTTGGTCCTTCACATTTACTGACTATTGGTCTTAAAGAGGGAGGGGTTTTATGGTCCTTGTATTTAGCAAAAATTCTTGGGGCTATGGGGGCAAAATTAGTTAAAGTGGGTTGTCTGTTATCTGGCCAGGATCCATTTTTGATTAATTCTTTGACTTTATTGAAAATTTTTCCTGTTGGGTCTTTTGGTAATTTTTCTATTTGTAGTTCATTAATGGTTTCTTCCATCTGGGTGAGATAATCATTTTTATTCATTATAACTATTTTGCCGGTTTTATCTGAGCTTAAGCAAGTTAAATTATTGTTTTTCTTTAAGTCGTTTATGCATCGGCGATCGGCGGCGTCGCGGGAGGGGGAGTTAAGTTTGTTGATAAGTTCTTGTTGGGCTATAATTCTTAAGTAGTTTTTGTCTGGAGGGGGGAGGTCGGCTATTGCGGTTTCAATGCTGGCTATTGAATCAAAAATGTTTATATTATCATCCAGGATATATTTAGGTCCTAAGTTTAGGACGTCGGGTTGCTGTTGAGTTAGATGGTAGTCAGAGATATTTATATATTGATTTTCTACTTTTAAGGGTACGGTTTTTACGTTATGTTTGTTTTTAAGCCAGAATTTTAATTTTCGATAGTGGTTACGTTCGTAAGTCTTGTGTATTTGATAGGCGAAAGATTGTATTTTAGATATTGCAGAGGTAAAGGTAGGTGTATTGTAATGAGACTGTAAGGCTTCGGTTAGAAAGGTTTCGGTTTTTGTAAGTTTTGAAATGTGGGCGTATTTTTGGCGGATACATTTTCTTAACAGATGACGTTCAAAGCGGAAAAGTTCGTTGTGAAAATTTTTGGAAATGAAACGGTTATGGGATTGAAGAAATTTAGGCGTTATGTTAAAATAAAGACAGTCTTCTAGAAATTTAATATGTTCGCATTCTCGGTTCGCATTCTCGGTCTCTTTCGATTTCGTAGTTTTCCGGAGATTCTTGTATATATCTGAAGAGGTATAATTGGGTATCGGTGTCATTATAAGCAGCTGGACGAAAACACTCTCAAAAAGAAATATTGGTCCTTCAGTAAATGTGAAGGACCAACTTATGACCTGGAAAAATATCTGAAACCCATCTTACAAGATCTCATGCCCCAAAGTAACAATATCTTAGCCTCAACTGAAGATTTTATTCAACGCATTAAAGATATTACAATAAACTCCCAGGAATGCTTCGTCCGTTTTGACGTTACTAACCTCTACCCCTCCATAGATATACCAGAAATGAATGCAATAATCAATAAACAAAACACCTCCAACATTAATAATAGCTCTACTTCCACTACCTTAAATAGCGCACTTAATCTTGTCCTTCACAACTCATATTTTCAGTTTAATCATAATTTCTACAAACAAAAGAAAGGCGTACCTATGGGGTCGCCGATATCAGGTGTCATAGCAGACTGGAAAATGCGGCTAGTGGAGAGGGCCATATTTGATAAATTATCCAACCACATAAAAACTTGGTTTCGCTACGTAGACGATATCTTCGCAATAGTTAACAAAAATGAAACTGATAATATCCTCAAAGAAATCAACTCAATAGACAATAACATACAATTCACCATAGAAATAGAGGAAAATGCCACCATTAACTACCTGGATGTCAAAATCAATAGAGATATGATGAATAATATTAATACTACAGTTTTTAGAAAAGCCACACATAATAACGAAATAGTACATTTTAATTCAAAAACTCCATACAAATTTAGAATAGCCGCCATACGTTCCTATGTCAATCGCGCAATTACAGTTTGCTCAAAGGAAACACTCCTCAATGAAGAACTCCAGTTTATCAAAACTCAATGTAAAAACGCAGGGTACCCAAATTCAATAGTAAAAAGCCTTTTTAAAAAGAGAATCAAAAATCTGGAACAAATTAATAAGTATCAAAATCCGAAACTAAAATTTACCAATGCCATTCCCTACTGCAGGGGAGCCGCCCTAAAAATCACAAATGAAGCTGCAAAGAAAAATATCAAAATCCCAATAAAACCCAATCAAAATATTTTCAAACGCATTCGCAGTGATAAAGATAATATAAATCCTGATGAAACCGCCGGTATTTATAAACTAAGCTTTACAGACAATAGCACCAATAAACAGGGCTGCTATATTGGCATGACAAAACGAAAAATCAAAGACCGAAAAAAGGAACATCAAACTGACATTAAATTCAATAAAACCACTACTGCCCTCGCAAAAATAGCCCAGGAACACCCCATAGAAATCAACTTTAACAATAGCCAAAAACTCGCCAATTACAAAAACAGTCATTATGCCCTAAATATGGAAGCCCTACAGATTATAACCACAGATGGCGCTGTGAATGATATGACGCATGCGCAGATCGATCCTGGGTGGAACGCCATGCTGAGGAAGAGAGCTGGCCATTTGGAACCAAGACCTATGCTGAAGAAGGTGGTGGCTGCCACCGATAGTGCTACATACGGATTTTAATGTGTTTTTACCTGTTTTTAAATAGTTTTATTGCCAATTCTGGCATTCTTTATTTTTGCTAAATTTTCTGGTATGTTTAAAATGTCTGCTCTCCCTATATTAATCAGCCATATTTTCAATCTGAAAAAAAAATATCAAATTACTTTTTAAAAATATGTTAATGTTACATAATCTAATTCTATCAGAAATGGAAAAACCCGAGTAGAATTGATAATACGAAATTTATCGAATTGATAATAAGAAATTTACGAAATCTTTACTTATTGACATCTTCTCATTAGAAGGCTGAGGGAGCTCAACCTCATTTTATGATTTAAAAGCTTTTCCTGTTATGTATCATAGTTCTTTTAATAATTCGCCTTTATTTAAGCCTCTCGTCATCCTGAATCTTATATTCCCTTCAAATAGTAATATTTAGATTGGGAAAAAACTCAATTTTTTGTTGTTGTTGTTTAGCTACCTGTTGTTTATTTAGAACACATATGAGGCCTTTAAATAGTTGCATGAATTGTACCTAGATGTAAATACCAGTCAATGTAAATCATTATTTACAATTGTACAATTTACAATTGCTTCATTGTTTCAAAAAAGAAACTGACTAATTATCCGAACTGCTTTATTACCTTCTTTCTGAGTTAAGTATTTTTTTCTTCTTATTTAATCTTTATTTAATACGTGCATGATTTTAGATTAATTTTAAACATATAACATTTTCCTTCAAAAATGAAAAAAATATATTGGACCTTATATGAAGCTTAAAGTCAACACTTGTTTCATTCATACTTAAATGTTCTGAAGTCATTATTTAGAAGAATAATGGTATTGTAAGGTACTATAAAGCTATATTGCAGCTAAAAATTGAAAATTATTTGCAAGAGAAAAAAAATGTAAGAATACTAGCTGCAACTGAACAACAAAGAGATGGAGGTAGCCACTATCCTGCCAAAAGTGAAAGAAAGTATGCAGCTAAATGCAGTTTATATGGATCTCCTCGAAAAACCAGATACATTTGTGCATGATGTAAAGAACCATATTGCCCTGAATGTTTTGAAGCTTTCAGGGCATGTCCATTCATGATAAACATAATTTTGTACATTTGCTGTGAATTTTGTGTTTGTAATTGTTTATTTCATTTTTTATCATTTCTTTAAGTCTAATGATTGTCTAAAAGAATAAAACAAGTGCTGCAAATCAATAAAAGAATTCTAAGGTGGGATAGTTTGTACTTTGTCTATCCCCCTCCCCTCACTCCATGATAAATACACTCTATAACAAATAAATCGACGCACCAAGAAGGAGGTGTCCGATTGAGACGAAAATTGGTGGATAGGAAGACAATGTACAGAATAGTAAATGATTAAAATTTCAGAACAATTGAATAATTTATTTCAGAGTTACAGTAACAAGTTAAATAAGGTGTTGACCCGCCGCTAGCCTGGATACAAGCTGCCACACGGCGTGGCATAGACCGATAAAGCTCCCGGGTGGTCTCCTGCGGTATTTCCTGCCAAATTCGCTCCAATTATCGAACGAAGTCATCAACAGTACGTGCCAGATGCAATCGCCTTCCCATCACATCCCAGACGTGCTCGATGGGAGAGAGATCTGGCGATCTGGCAGGCCAAGGAAGAGTTTGACAAGCTTGCAGACAGTTTAAAGCAACACGAGCTGTATGTGGTCTGGCATTGTCCTGCTGAAAAACCAGCCCAGGGCACTGCAAAAGGAACGGTAGCAAAACAGGTCTTAGAATGTCGTCCATGTACCGCTGTGCAGTAAGTGTACCTCTAATGACGACCAAAGGGGTCTGGCTGTCAAAGGAAATGGCACCCCAGACCATAATGCCTTGTTGAGGGCCGGTGTGGCGTGCAATAATGAAAATAGGATCCTCCCTCTGCCCTGTGCGTCTCCAAACACGTCTTCGATAATCGTCAGGACACAGTTGGAAGCGGGATTCGTCGCTAAAGACTATACGTCCCCAGTCCGCATCATTCCAACCTGATCGAGCCCTGCACCACTGTAATCTGGCTCGGCAGTGTGCAGGCATGAGTGGCAGGTGGCGTAACGGTCGGCGCGAGCGTAGATTTCGCTCTCTCAACCGTCTGTGAATGGTCATGATGGACACTGGTGTTTGGGTTGAACGTCTGATGGTTGATAGAGATGAAGAAGGCGCTGTGACAGGTGATCGGACCATCACTCTGTCCTCACTATCTGTTGTGTCCCTAGGTCGACCGCTACCCATCCTGACGCTGCACTCTGCCATTTTCCATCATCCTTGCCAGCATCTTTGAATCGTCGCATCGCTTCGACTCAAATGACGAGCGATTCTCCGATTAGTCCAACCGGCCTCTTTCAATCCAATGATACAACCTCTGTCAAACTCTGACAGTTGCTCGTAATGAGCACGAATCCTGCAGTGAGGCATTTTTTAAGTTGTTGAAAGGTCATCTGAATCGCAATCAAACCGAAAGTTTTAACAACCGTTGAAGAACTGCTCCTTATATACGTCTGCTGGATGCGCAGTTCCGATGCGCTAGAGATCAAACTATTCATTCATTGGACACCAAATTTGAATCATTTGCATATCTGTTCAAAACATTCATGCATACGAAATTTCAAAGCAATCGGATGATGGTTTCTTGGTGCGTCGATTTTTTTGTTACTAGAGTGTATTCTCTCATTAAAATTTTTAGGGTGTAATGCATGAAATGTTTCATGGTATTCAAAATTAATAATGAAATGTGTCAAAAAATAAAACCTATAGATGTAAAAAAAATTCATAAATAGGTATCATGTTCATTTTATTAAAAATATATATATTCTAAAATAATTATATTGGGAAAATGTAAATTTCATAATTATGCATTTTCATTAATCCAGTTTTTTTTTTTTTCGTCAATTACTTTCCATAACATTTTTTAAAACTTATATTCTTAAGGTACAGGCTCTATTTAAATTATAATTATCTGAAAAAAAAAATAGAACCCCAATGTTACGAAAGATGGGGTCTTTTTACAGTTTTGAACATGTTTGACAAAGAGGTTTTTGACAAGTTAGTAAAAACAGTCATGCGTCAAAATCTTACCAACCCTGGTAGTTATAGATGAAATTCTCCTGTAAAATCTTTTAATGGAAAATGATTTCATAGAAAATCATTTTTAAAATTCAAGGAATCTTATATTTTTTAGGGTCAGTGTGATATATTTTACTTTCTTTTCCTGATTTATGAAATTTGGTACGCAAGTGTGTTTTATTTATTTTTCAATGGACGGGTACTTGCCGAATTTTATTTTAATGAGATAGATTTAAAAATAAAGAGTGTTTTAAAATGTTGAATAAACAATCATAGTGAATATAAAGGCTAAAGAAAAGATAAAGGTACTAAGAAAAATAGCTTTCAATTAATATAGAATAACTATTCTAAGATTAATGTAATAACATGATCATTAACTTTAAAAAAAAAATTAAATTCTTTCATTATGTGAAAGAAGAATAAGGCATTTGCTGTATGTACACATCTATTTTACAGATTTGAACTATCACTTTCTTTTTTATCCTGACCACTGAAATAGGTCACCTGCATCCACTGTCTCTACTGAATATAAACTGAATTTGTCCGATTGTTTTCATTCTATCAATTATGGGAAAAAAAAAAAAAAAAAGCTTTTACATGTATGCAGTAAGTAAAATAAATGTCTTGAAATTTCAATTACCTTTATGTGTTGGATGGTAAGATCTGTTGAACTTATTTTATAAAATTATATTGCCATTGTTAGCAACAAATTTAAAAAGTAGTTGCCAAATTATGGGCTGTGTAACCGACACGGGTGGCTTGTGACCTATTATTTGAAGGCATGTTGATGTCTTAGAACTTAGAATGTTTATTATCCTTATAAATAAAGGAATCACATTTTCAAGAATCTACCAGGGGTGCAGAAAAAGTTCAGTGTCTAATATTTCAACAGAATATTGAAATTCTTCAAAAAAAAAAAATACAATTATATTACGAAATTGATTTCAAAATCAGTCGTTTGTCTCGATTTTGGCCAGTATTGCCCAACATGAGTGTCGCGATATTGAAAGTTTTAAAACGTGTGCTGCTTTTAAGTTTATATTATGGTATTTCCCTATTAGTAGAGTCTCTAAATCACACATAACGTTATTTAAATTTTGATTCATCCCATGGAAAATAAAAGAAACTTATTGGCATCGCCCATACTGATCGATCGCGCCAGAAAACGGCGTGACAGTCCCTTCAAACTTTAGTCATAGCAGCGCGAGGCTTATTGGCGGAACGGTTAGCACGCCGGCCTCCATGCCCATAGTTCCCGAGATCGAACCCAGCCGCGGACGTTTGAGGGAAACAGATTAAAATAACTTAAAATTTCAGCATAGAGGGGGAAAATGCGTGGAAAAATAAAGTATGTGGGGCGAGTTCGCCGACGGGCACCCCGTGCATTTAGAAAATTCTTTTTTAGGAAAATTTTTTAAGCTTGAAATTAACCTTGCTATGTCAAGCTTAATTCAAGCTTGCTATGTCAAGCTTAATGCAAGCTAGGCAAGTATACACTAGAACACTTGATTCAAGCTTGCATTAAGCTTACACGCTTGAAATTTCCAAGCTTAATTCAAGTTTATTGACTTGATAAATCAAGCTTGCTGCAAGTTTGATGCAAGTTTGCTGTGCTGTCTGGGATAGAGCTGATTTTCCAAAAATCGAAAGGCGCACGGGACTTTCATCGTTCTTCCCCGGTAAACTGTATCTTATCTATGTCCTATATCTTGGGCCATTTTTTCAGTGTATTCTCATCGTTCTTCCCCCTTATGGGCTCGGATATTAATAGTGCCACTAATGAACAACAGAATGCAGTAGAAACCTCAACATTAACGAAAAGTGGACTCTCATCGTTCTTCCCGTGGACCCTTCATGTATAATTGTTATAACCTCTTTACAACCTCTTCTTTTTTATAATCTCTTTCTTAAATAATATTACAAGAATAGTGAAAATATAAAAATAATTAAATGAAACTACCAACTTCTCCTAGCGTGTCAAAAAAGTTGGTGGTGCTCAGACAGCACATCAAACTTGCAGTAAGCTTGATTTATCAAGTCAATAAACTTGAATTAAGCTTGAAAATTTCAAGCGTGTAAGCTTAATGCAAGCTTGAATCAAGTGTTCAAGTTTACACTTGCCCAACTTGCATTAAGCTTGACATAGCAAGCTTAAAAAATTTTTCAAAAAAAAAAAATTCCTAAATACACGGGGGGCCCGTCGGCGAACTCGCCCCACATATTTTATTTTTCCACGCATTTCCCCCTCTATGCTGAAATTTCAAGTTATATTAATCTGTTTCCATCAAGCGTCCGCGATCGAACTCGGGACCTAAGGTTTGGGAAGCCAGCGTCCTAACCACTCAGCCAACCTGACTTGCGCTGATATGACTAAAGTTTGAAGTGACTGTTATGGTTATCACGCCGTTTTCTGGCGAGATTGATCAGTAGCCGATGCCGATTTGTTTCTTTTATTTTTCCATGGAATGAATCAAAATTAAAATAATGTTATTTTTGATTTAGATACTCTACTAATATGGAAATAAGCATAATATAAACTTAAAAGCAGCACACGTTTTAAAACTTTCAATATCGCGACACTCATGTTGGGCAATATTGGCCAAAATCGAGACAAACGACTGATTTTGAAATCAATTTCGTAGTATAATTGTATTTTATTTTGAAGAATTTCTATATTTGGAAATATAGAATCTTTTTTTTTTTTTTAATTCTACGGTCAAGTACATTTATGACTGATGATAAATTATTTGTTATGTACATGTGGCTTTCTAAATCAAGCAGTAATCAAGTTGTATTCAAGCTTGACAGTTCAAATGACTTCTCCAAGCTTGCTGCAAGCTTAAAATGAATTGAACTGTCAAGCTTGCATTAATACGTCAAATTCAAAGAAATGTCAAACTTGATTTAAGCTTATGTGCTGTCTGGGTGAGGTGTAATGAAGCACTAGAAGAAAAAAATATTTATTAATCGTAAAAATGCAGTTTAAATAGGTACAAAACCCTTGAGGATTACAGCAAAAACTATTTAAATATGCATATATAACTTTGATATATTTTTTAAAGCGTTATGTTTTTTCAATTTTGAAATATAAATAAATAATTAATAAAACTGATACATCGGCTATCGGCTCCTAATTTATGGAAAAGGTTTCCTTGACAAATTGTTTGCAACTATTGCCACTAGATGTCTGCATCAGATAATCTCCTAGTCAATCCATCCCATGCTCTTCCTCAACTGAAGCTGGGCTTCTTTCATAGCAAGGCGTTTGTTCTTATCTGTAAGTCCGTGGTCGACAGCCTTACTTAGGCTTAGGCTTTGGCTCGGCCAGCAACGACCGCTGCATGTCTGGGTTCCGGATGCCGCACAGAGTCGATCTCTGATCATCGTGTCGAGCATTTGACCGAAGTTGCAAAATTCGGACAGCTGCCCCAGCTCAGACACAAATGTCGAGACGTTCTCCCTGGGTTTCCGCACCTCTCCACTATGTCCGATGGCGCTGTACTGTAATGTACAGCTGCGGAAAAAAAGTCCCACTTGTACTTTTTTCGGCCGTCGTTCGTCGTACAGCAAAGTTACAGATACCAATCGTTTAAGATTGACGTACACTTTAATTTGCTATGCATAAACATTGCATAAGGGGCCATCTACATATTAAAATTTGCACCAACTTTTTTTTTCTCAAATAGCAACCCCTAGATTTCACTTCATATTTCAAAAATTTAGCTCATTTTAACCCCGGATACCCATTTTCAAGATATTTAAACTGAAATTGGTTGAGTTATGAGCTTCCAAAATCCCCCTCCCCATATGTTAAAATATTTTTTCATACTTCAATTCATATCTCATATAATATTGATAATAAGAAGCTGATTTTTATTCGTACTATTAGAACTAAACGACCCAAACATAATTTAATGTTATTATGATTTTTAATAAAATATTAATATTAATTATGAATTATTAAATTAATATTAAAAAAAATTATGAATAGCGACCTAGTGAAATTTCGATGGAATTAGATGCAGAAAGTAAAATTACATGGCTGTGCAAAATTTCAAATTTTTACGTTCAGTAGTTTCATTTATATTAAATAAAATGTGTTATTTTCATGCGTTAAAGGACCATATATAAAATTATTAAGTGACAATTTTTTGAAAATTGCATAAAATAAACGTAAATTAGATTTATTTTGTGCAAAAACACAGTAAAAGATACCGGTATTAAAAAATATCAAATTTTGAAGCAACTAAATTAGAGGATTTTACAGTTTGATGGTGATTCTATAAAGCGTCTATTGTTGCGTCCTATACCATATTCCCACAAATAAAATATTTTCCAGCTATAGAATTAGATTCAGTAGATATATGTCTTCCAATACAGCATCCTATTTCTGAAAAACTAACATCCTCAACTTTCCAGGCATGAATATGACCTTTTTTAATATCGGAAACATTAAGTCTTTGGACTTCCCCATACTTTATCAAACATTCAAAATCACGTTTTTCTGTCTAAATTTTCATCTGAATATAAATTAAAATATCGCCAAAAGTCTTATGAATATTGCACATTGCAGACGATATAATTAAATGAAGAAAGTGAAATAACAAACACAGTGATAATATTGGGTTGGCAAAAAAGTAATTGCGTTTTTTACAGGAAATTCAAACAAATAAATTTTCAATCATGAAACCATTCTTCAGGTTCGACCATAGCTGAGTAATATCCATGCTTGTAGTCAGAAGTGTAGAGAGCATCCTCTAACTCCTGCGAACATTTCAGCTGTCTAAGAGAAATATCGAAGGAAATACTGAATAACAATTTCAAAATTAGAAAGATTTTCAAAATCGTGAGCAGTCGTTTTGCATTTTCCCCTTAAATCATGTGTACCGACCAAGAAAGTTATGAACTCACGAATCATTTGGACCACAGACTAAACATTCTAATTTCTACCCTTGATATTCTCAGTACAAAAAACTTTGATAAATGGAAACAATATTTCCCTTGAAAATAATATTTATTTCTTTTAACTCTCGCGAGCGAAATTAATGAAATGCAAAAAGCTCGGAACCTTCAAATAGCGTTTTTCAATTTGAAGAAAGTCCCTTAAAAACGCGCAAAAATTAGTTCGCAATATCTCCGAAAATTGTCGTAGAAAATTGATGAAAATTTATATTTAGGGTAATTTGAAGGTTTTCTTTCGTTTAATAAAGTCGTATTTAAGTCAAAATACGGTGTTGCCATTGAGAAAAACGAAGTTGATGCAGAATTAAATATGAAGACGGCCCCTTATGCAAATTAAATTAATAGTAAATTAAAGTATGCGTTATTTGCAAACGAATAGTATATATAACTTTGCTGTACGACGAACGACGGCGAAATAAAGAACAAGTGGGACTTTTTTTTTCCGCAGCTGTACATTCAGTTAGAGATGGGGAAAGAATGAACATCGTGTTCTTTTGAACCTGTTCTCAAGAAAGAACGGGAACACCCTGTTCAATGATCACGGCAAAAACATGTTCTCAGTTCAGTAAGGTCCGACACTTCAAAATTTTATGGCAGGCAAGATCGTTGTAAAAATAAATTTTGGAAAATGCCTTAAAGGTGAAATTTATCATTAAAAGGCGTGATCAATATATTTTTGCTAAGAAAAATTTAAATTCTGGGGGACCAGACCCCTACCCCCTCTCCTGTTCACACCTTGGCTACGTATCTGATGGTGGGGACAGAAGTCCACAATTTTAACTTTATCAAATTCTAAGTAATTGCAGAATCTTAGCTATTTTGAGAAATAATGATAACGATGATGATTATCTGGGGGGGGGGGGATAGAACTTTTAGCCCAACCTACCATAATTTTAGAGTGGACCCGGGCTAAGAATAAGAAACTTTCTTATATGTTCAATACGAAATGCACTCACAGGAAAACAATGCGTCAGTTTTTATTATTCCAGCCAAACTACTCAATTTCAATCAAAGTAAAAAATTTAATAATAAAGAAATTGATACTCTGAAACAAACAAATCGAAAAAAAATATTTTATCAATGTTAAATTATAATAAAATCAATAAAATAAGTCCATATAAAACGCGCCTTCGCTTTCATCCATCTCCTACTGGCTGAAAAAGAACCTGTTCCGAGAGGCCCTCTCCTATTGGCTGAAAAAGAACCAGTTCTTTGATCACGGTTGGAGAGGTGTTCAGCAATCAGTGAGCTAGAACACCTAGTTTAACGTTTTTCGCGGAACGGAGAGCTAGGTGTTTTTTCGAGGAACGGAGAGAACAGGGGCTCTATTCTGCCACGTACGTTTAAGCGAACGTTCGGATGTGTGACATCATATTGACGCCATTCGTAACCATCTACCGTATGTTGGTATTCTGCAAGGTACGGTAGAGCTTTAGGTGCCGATTCTAACTTCCGTATGTTTACATTCTAGCATACGTTTCAACCCGCCAAGAAAATGGTGGCGTTAGAGAATCCGTACGCTAAAAATGCTTCAAATCAAAAGGGCGGCAGCTGCTTTGCAGATGTTATTTTATCAGCGTGATAGAAGAGCGCGAAGAGGCATGAAGGGATAGGATATTATATTAATAGGATGAAAAAATATTTTAACATTTTAGGAAGAGGGAAATTTTACAAGATAACAACTCATTAATTTTTACTTCAAAGGTATTGAAAATTGCCATTCGGTGTTAAAATGAGCTAAATTTTTAGAAATACGAAGTGAAATATAGCTGCTGCTATTTTAAAAATTAAGTAGGTGCATCTTTAATTTAAAGTATGCGTAAGGAGCCATCATATTAAAGTGTACGTCAGGCCAGTAGCCCGCGAGGGATAAAATTACGGGCAGTGCCCTCCCAGAAAAGAATCCCCCCCCCCGTAAATTAAACGCTTATCCCCAATTCGAAAAATTGACAGAAAAGTGATTTTAATAAATGAAAGAATCAGTTTGAAAAAATTAAACATTTTTAAAATCTTGTTTTACCATTACTGAAGTACATACGACAGATTGTGCATTTTCAGCATACTTTTAAAACTCAAGCCGCCCGTTTGAAAGCCCAGAGGATTTTTCTCAGTGCCGTATTCGAGGGGGGGGGCGAGGGGGCCTGGGCGACCTCAGAAAATGTAAAATAATTATAAAAATCAGTTATTTTAAAACATTTATATTAACTATTCTTAAAAAAAAATTAAAATCCCCCCCCCCCTCTCCCGAAGTATAAACCTATATGCGCCGCTGATTTTGGTGACCGGTTTGCCAACATACCAATCTTCTAGATTGCTTTTACAGTACATCATATTTGTATTATTTCTAGTGTTAAAAAATACTACAAATTAAATATTGAGTGCTTAATACATTTTGTCATGTGAAATATAAAATTTGCTGAAGAGTGTTTATGATTTTGGTTTGTCTGTCTGTCCGTCAGTGCTCTAACTGATGTAAATACAGAGGGTGTTTACACTTTTTTAGAGCGTTTTGAGGCCAGATATAGTTTATATGCTTAAAATATGACTATTTTTTAAATGTTCAATCCGATAGCCCTTTTTCTTGACCATAAATCTATTTGGTGATTCCATGATAGATGGGCATTTATAAAAATTTCCATTGTTTTTTATTTCACTTTCACAATTTTCTAGAATCATAGTACATTTGGGCGCTCCTGTAAAGGAACTACAAATAATAGAGGCGCTATGAAGAGCTCTGCTTTGTAATTCTTAATAACATAACAATTTTGTTCCATTTGACCCTTTGATTGATCGGTTTTGCAATTAAGTCAAAGCTACACTAGAGCTATCTGTAAAGGGGGTTGGTTTGTCTTGGGTGAAAAGCTTTTTAGGAGGTTCAAATGCGTATTCACGTTACATCTGGAGAAACCGCCCAAGACTCAAGACAGTTAGTTCGACAGCCACGCGGTAGGTCAGAACCATGGACTTATACACTTCAGTCATCTACTATGTTTAGTGTCTTATCCATTCGGTCATAGTCGGCTTTTCTTTTGTTTGAAATAGCCGAATGTCCCTAAAATAAGCTTTAAAGAATGACTGCCCATAGAGCAAAACGTATTCATTTATTTTGAGTGCTCCTGTAAAAGCTCTATGAATTCTACATACACGATTTTCAATACCGTACATGGCGCAGTGCATAGGGATAACATGTAGAACTTCGTAGTGGTTGATGAATATTTACGGCTGTTAGCACACGGACAGACGGATAGAACAGATTGACAGAACTGAAATTATAATCACTTTTCAGCTTTGTTGGAAAGCGTTAAAACATATTAGAATCACTAACAATAGTTAAGATATTACGGAAATTTTATAATGAAAATTAAGTCAACCACAAAAACTTGCGCGTGTTCAGGACTTTTTGCCTGCATTGTAATTTTATTAACATACGCAATTAAATTAGTAAGAACAATAAAGTAAATGAAATAACCAGAGATGTGCTTTCGTAACACCTTGAGGATCTCCGAGGCGGGAAGGGAGGAGAAAAAAACAACTGAAAATACATAGCCATCCTGGGATACTGCCTCCATCTAGTCGAATCGCCTGGCTGCGGGCCTGTCATTCGTAAACGTTTGGTATATATATATATCTTCGAAAATGCAAGTGCCTTTTTTTTCCGGAGCTGTACAATAGGTGTATTTTATGTTATTTAAAATTACTTATTTGTATCATGCAGTTTAACAGAACGTTATTATCACCTTCAAAAATGTTCTATATTTATAACTTAAATAAACCGTTTATAGATGTTTTTTTTTCTTTTTTTTCTTTTGTTCTTGTTAATCTCACATTCTTTAAACTTCGCTAACTGAAAATTCGTTTCTAAAGGAAGTTTTAAGTTTTCAAAGCAGGTAACTAAAGTTCGAACTTCAGTGTTATCCAAATACATTTTCACTCAAGAAGAATGCTAATGATCTATATTTACAAATAAAATAATATATAAAAAAATAAATAAAGAGAAAATTAAAAGTACAAAAGATTTTGAGCTGTCAGAAAATATCTTTCATAAAATGACAGACGAATTTCACGATTAACTATTAAACTAAACTTTTATCCTTAAATTAAAAATATATTGATTTGCCTTGGGGGTTAAATATGACATAAGTTGGTATTTACAAAAGTAAATTTTATAAATGAAAGAGATGAATTTTTTCTTAAACGAGACTTATTTTCTCTTTGTATTTTAATCAATTTAATTATTAATTGACAGTAATGAAATCACTTACCTAGAGTTTACTTTTAACTGCAAGGTTCTTTAATCTATAATATATATAACTAAGTAGCCACACACCAGCAGGATTCCAAACATGAAGCAGAATTAAATTAATATCTGCTCCAATGATCAGAATCCAGCTAGTAAATACTACACCATACACATGCAGTTGCGAATTTCTAAGTAGACTAACAAGGCTATAACCTACAAAGACAGTAAAGTAGACGATGCTTTCGTTCTGCCTATAGGTAGCCCTTTTGTTCAAGCAGCAAATTTATGAATTCGTCTCTGACACCGTATGTTCCTACCTATGAAAGAATTTTAATAAAAAAAGACCATCTAGCTTAACTAAGCACACATTATATAATACTGAAACACAACATGCTACATGACACTTATGTTTTAGTCCTTTAAAAATATGTTTAGAAAATAAAATTTAAGAATTCCACTCTATAGCTTATCTTACAAATAATGAAGAGATGAGAAACATACATACCATGGTACTTGAGCAGTTTTAAGAAATAGATATGTATATGTACGTACGAGTGATATACTGTATGTTTAAAAAACATAAGGTGAATAAACAATTTTATTCTTTTGAAGTTCACAAAAAATCAAACTACAGGCAAACTTGCAATGATAATAAGCAATCTATAGTTATATTCAATACAAATTACATATTTAGAATTCTCAAATGAGGTCCATTTATGAAAAAGAACACCTTCACACAGAGTTTAACAGTAACTATGCATTTAAATAATCTATCGCCCATTACAAAATTAAATACCATTATTATAAAGAAAATACATTAAATAAAGTTTTTATTGGTGAAAAAAATCGCTTCAATGTATAAATATTGTCTTCGCTGATCAGATCGCTATTTATAAAACATGATTAATCCATTATATAACAAGTAATCATGTAAAATGATCATAAAACATTCCAAACTACACAATAAATTCATAAATAATTTATGAAACAAAAGTAATACACATTTTGTTGTTATTTGTGTTCAACTATATTCATTATCAAGTTAAAAAACACAAAAATATAATACAACGCTAGTATAGGACTAATAAATGCCTACATTAAGGGTACATAATGTTTATTTATGTTCTCAGATCGTTAGGCTTAGACGATTTCAACTATTATCAAAGAATTAATTATATTTATAGTCATTCAATTTACTTTAAATTCATACAAGAGTTAAAACTTACTGCACTGTAGTTGAAAATGAGGTGAAATGCCTTATTTTTGTCGAATATTAAAGTTATCAAACAATTAAAAAACCTTTTGGGAAGTCAACAGGGAAATAAGTTTCCTTGGAGTACGCAAAACCCGGCTGTAACTTATCACTTCGACAGTTTACAAGTTTTCACTGCTTTCCGAAAATCGTCTGCCGAATTTTCATTGGCTATAATCAATAGGAAGTGACGTAAAAATCATCACTCTTGTTTGTGTGACATCGACGTTTTGGGACGAACTGTTTGGAATTTGTTCCGCCTTCCGCACGCTGTGGTCTGTTTCGAACGTTCGTTTGGAGGGCTTCCAGAATACCAATTTTTCGAACGTTCGTTAACTAGGATGCGGCACGAATAAGTTTTGGAGCACGTCACAAATCTGAACGTTTGCTTTAAAGTACGTGGCAGAATAAAGCCCCTGGTGTTCTTTTCGGAACGGAGTAAACGATGTGTTCTTTGGTGAACGGGGTGAAAGGTGTTCTTTTATTGAACTGTTCTTTTGCTTTAATTCCGTTCTGAGCTGAATACAGGGTCTAAGTTGTAGACTTGGGGCTCTATTCTGCCACGTACGTTAAAGCGAACGTTCGGATTTGTGACGTCATCCAAAACTTATCCGTGGCGCATCCTAGTTAACGAACGTTCGAAAAATTGGTATTCTGGAAGCCCTCCAAACGAACGTTCGAAACAGACCACAGCGTGCGGAAGGCGGAGCAAATTCCAAACAGTTCGTCCCAAAACGTCGATGTCACACAAACAAGAGTGATGATTTTTACGTCACTTCCTATTGATTATAGCCAATGAAAATTCGGCAGACGATTTTCGGAAAGCAGTGAAAACTTGTAAACTGTCGAAGTGATAAGTTACAGCCGGGTTCTGCGTACTCCAAGCAAACTTATTTCCTGTTGATTTCCCAAAAGGTTTTTTAATTGTTTGATAACTTTAATATTCGACAAAAATAAGGCATTTCACCTCATTTTCAACTACAGTGCAGTAAGTTTTAACTCTTGTATAAATTTAAAGTAAATTGAATGACTATAAATATAATTAATTCTTTGATAATAGTTGAAATCGTCTAAGCCTAACGATCTGAGAACGTAAATAAACATTATGTACCCGTAATGCAGGCATTTATTAGTCCTATACTAGTGTTGTATTATATTTTTGGGTAAAATCATACAAGCCGGTGCCCACCCCATGTAAACATGGCGACAGTCGCTGGAGCTTGGCGGCCGCCAAGCTCCAGCGACTGTCGCCAACCATTTTCCACTATCAGCACATTAAAATTGCACATATATTCCACTAAAAATGAGCAACCAGTGGACCGTTTTTAACTAAAAAAACCTCAGTGGATTCAGCAACCTAGTTGTACAGCTATCTAAACTAGGCAATCAGTGGTCCGTTTTTAACTAAAAAAACCTCAGTGGATTCAGCAACCTAGCTGTACAGCTATCTAAACTAGGCAACCAGTGGCCCGTTTTTAACTAAAAAAACCTCAGTGGATTCAGCAACCTAGCTATGTAAACTATGCAACCAGTGGACCTTTTTTAACTAAAAAAACCTCATTGGATTCAGCAACCTAGTTGTACAGCTATGTAAACTATGCAACCAGTGGACCGTTTTTTACTTAAAAAAACCTCAGTGGATTCAGCAACCTAGTTGTACAGCTATGTAAACTATGCAACCAGTGGACCGTTTTTTACTAAAAAAACCTCAGTGGATTCAGCAACCTAGTTGTACAGCTATGTAAACTACGCAACCAGTGGACCGTTTTTAACTAAAAAAAACAACAACAGTGAACTAAGCAACCTAGTTGTACAGCTAATGTAAACTGGGCAAACACTGGCCCGTTTTCAACTCAAAAAAACGTCGGTGGATTAAACAACCTAGTTGTACACCTCTTCTAAAGTCAGTATGATTAGAATAGCACGTAAATAGCACTTACGAAAACATAAACACTTCAAATATCAATTTAAAATTCACATTAAAAACCTTAAACATCGAAAGATTCGTTAAAAAAGAACACTTACCTCTATTTTTTTGGTAAATAACCGCTCAGAAATGTCCCCAACACCCACCGGCTTATAACGTACAATATTTCTAACAAACACCCACAAATTCTTTTCTTATATTAACATAACACATTTCATTCCCTTCCATCAATAACGCAAACAATTTCAAATTCCCAAACCTGACGAAACACGTATTCTTTATGGTTGCCAGTCACAACTACCACCGGCAGTTGGCGGTGCATCGCTCACTCTCGCGTCAGATTGTTCGCCAATGATTTGTAAACAAACCATTGACATGCAAACAAAGCACCGTATACGGAATATAGTCCTATTTTTGTGTTTTTTAACTTGATAATGAATATAGTTGAACACAAATAACAACAAAATGTGTATTACTTTTGTTTCATAAATTATTTATGAATTTATTGTGTATTTTGGAATGTTTTATATATCATTTTACATGATTACTTGTTATATAATGGATTAATCATGTTTTATAAATAGCGATCTGATCAGCGAAGACAATATTTATACATTGAAGCGATTTTTTTCAACAATAAAAACTTTATTTAATGTATTTTCTTTATAATAATGGTATTTAATTTTGTAATGGGTGCTAGATTATTTAAATGCATAGTTACTGTTAAACTCTGTGTCAAGGTGTTCTTTTTCATAGAATGGACCTCATTTGAGAATTCTAAATATGTAATTTGTATTGAATATAACTATAGATTGCTTATTATCATTGCAAGTTTGCCTGTAGTTTGGTTATTTTTTGTGAACTTCAAAAGATTAAAATTGTTTATTCACCTTATGTTTTTTAAATATACAGTATATCACTCGTACGTACATATACATATCCATTTCTTAAAACTGCTCAAGTACCATGGTATGTATGTTTCTCATCTCTTCATTATTTGTAAGATAAGCTATATAGTAGAATTCTTAAATTTTATTTTCTAAACATATTTTTAAAGGACTAAAACATCAGTGTCATGTAGCATGTTGAGTTTCAGTATTATATAATGTGTGCTTAGTTAAGCTAGATAATCTTTTTTTATTAAAATTCTTTCATAGGTAGGAACATACGGTGTCAGAGACGAATTCATAAATTTGCTGCTTGAACAAAAGGGCTACCAATAGGCAGAACGAAAGCATCGTCTACTTTATTGTCTTTGTAGGTTATAGCCTTGTTAGCCTACTTAGAAATTCGCAACTGCATGTGTATAGTGTAGTATTTACTAGCTGGATTCTGATCGTTGGAGCAGATATTAATTTAATTCTGCTTCATGTTTGGAATCCTGCTGGTGTGTGGCTACTTAGTTATATATATTATAGATTAAAGAACCTTGCAGTTAAAAGTAAACTCTAGGTAAGTGATTTCATTACTGTCAAGTAATAATTAAATTGATTAAAATGCAAAGAGGAAATAAGTCTCGTTTAAGGAAAAAATTCATCTCTTTCATTTATAAAAAGTTACACTTTTGTAAATACCAACTTATGTCATATTTTCCCCCCAAGGCAAATCAACATATTTTTAATTTAAGGATAAAAGTTTAGTTTAATAGTTAATCGTGAAATTTGTCTGTCATTTTATGAAAGATATTTTCTGACAGCTCAAAATCTTTTGTACTTTTAATTTTCTCTTTATTTATTTTTTTATATTATTTTATTTGTGAATATAGATCATTAGCATTCTTCTTGAGTGAAAATGTATTTGGATAACACTGAAGTTCGAACTTTAGTTACCTGCTTTGAAAACTGTTAAAACTTCCTTTAGAAACGAATTTTCAGTTAGCGAAGTTTGATGAATGTGAGATTAACAACAAGAACAAAAGAAAAAAAAAGAAAAGAATAAAACATCTATAAACGGTTTATTTATGTTATAAATATAGAATATTTTTGAAGGTGATAATAACGTTCTGTTAAACTGCATAATACAAATAAGTAATTTTAAATAACATAAAATACACCTATTGTACAGCTCAGCTCCGGAAAAAAAGGCACTTGCATTTTCGAAGAGGAAAGTTATATATACCAATCGTTTACGAATGACAGGCCCGCAGCCAGGCGATTCGACTAGATGGAGGCAGTATCCCAGGATGGCTATGTATTTTCAATTGTTTTTTTTCTCCTCCCTTCCCGCCTCGGAGATCCTTAAAGTGTTACGAAAGCACATCTCTGGCTATTTCATTACTTGTTTTTTACTAATTTAATTGCGTATGTTAATAAAATTACAATGCAGGCAAAAAGTCCTGAACACGCGCAAGTTTTTGTGGTTGACTTAATTTTCATTATAAAATTTCCGTAATATCTTAACTATTGTTAGTGATTCTAATATGTTTTAATGCTTTCCAACAAAACTGAAAAGTGATTATAATTTCAGTTCTGTCAATCTGTTCTATCCGCCTGTCCGTGTGCTAACAGCCGTAAATATTCATCGACCACTACGAAGTTCTATATGTTATCCCTATGCACTGCGCCATGTACGGTATTGAAACTCTTGTATGTAGAATTCATAGAGCTTTTACAGGAGCTCTCAAAATAAATGAATACATTTTGCTCTATGGGCAGTCATTCTTTAAAGCTTATTTTAGGGACATTCGGCTATTTCAAACAAAAGAAAATCCGACTATGGCCGAATGGATAAGACACTAAACATAGTAGATGACTGAAGTGTATAAGTCCATGGTTCTGACCTACCGCGTGGCTGTCGAACAACTGTCTTGAATCTTGGGCGGTTTCTCCAGATGTAACGTGAATACGCATTTGAACCTCCTAAAAAGCTTTTCACCCAAGACAAACCAACCCCCCTTTACAGATAGCTCTAGTGTAGCTTTGACTTAATTGCAAAACCGATCAATCAAATGGTTAAATGGAACAAAATTGTTATATTTTATTAAGAATTACAAAGCAGAGCTCTTCATAGCGCCTCTATTATTTGTAGTTCCTTTACAGGAGCGCCCAAATGTACTATGATTCTAGAAAATTGTGAAAGTGAAATAAAAAGCAATGGAAATTTTTATAAATGCCCATCTATCATGGAATCACGATGTAGATTTATGGTCAAGAAAAAGGGCTATCGGATTGAACATTTAAAAAATAGTCATATTTTAAGCATATAAACTATATCCGGCCTCAAAACGCTCTAAAAAAGTGTAAACAGCCTCTGTATTTACATCAGTTAGAACACTGACGGACAGACAGACAAACCAAAATAATAAACACTCTTCAGCAAATTTTATATTTCACATGACAAAATGTATTAAGCACTCAATATTTAATTTGTAGTATTTTTTAACACTAGAAATAATACAAATATGATGTACTGTAAAAGCAATCTAGAAGATTGGTATGTTGGCAAACCGGTCACCAAAATCAGCGGCGCATATAGGTTTATACTTCGGGAGAGGGGGGGGAGGGATTTTAATTTTTTTTTAGAATAGTTAATATAAATGTTTTAAAATAGCTGATTTTTATAATTATTTTACATTTTCTGAGGTCGCCCAGGCCCCCTCGCCCCCCCCCTCGAATACGGCACTGAGAAAAATCCTCTGGGGATGGTGAGGTGTATGAATTGCAGTGATGTATAAATGAACGAAATGTTTTCGCAATAGTTAAAAAAAATTAAAAATCTTGCTACATAAGTTGAAAATTGGGTGTGGTGGATATATCCTGAAATTTTTGTCTGGGTATGGCCCAGGTCTGAAGCCATTTAAGCTGGATTTTCGGAGCCATGTAATTTTATATGCCAAAGTCGTATTCATTTTCTTAAATCGGAGTCGGAGCAATATACATATTTATGCAAGCGTATTATTTTTCATCTGAGCCTGATACTTACAGCTTTTTAAACGGAATGTCTTTAATTTTTAAGCTGGAGCATGTACTTTTAAAGCTGAAACTGTACATTTTTTTTCTTTTTTAAGCTCTAAAAGCGTATCGACTATTTTGTGGGCTCCCCCATTGGAAATGGGCAGGTCCACGCCGTATATTTTTAACCTGAAGGCAACACAAGGATTTTTTTTTTTTTTTAAACTTGAGACGGACTTATTTAATATTTTGAATTAGAGCTAAAAATGTTTGTCGTTGGTACCAAAGCCATATCTTTTAAGCTGGAGCCCGATACATATATTTTTATTTGTAGTTGTAGACAAAGAAGGATTTTTTTTTTTAACCCGAGCCAGATCCATAACCTCTTGGAGCTAGACCTGGAACAGTATACCGGGTGTCCAGAAAAGGACTCCCTGATTTCAAAATTAAATATCTCGAAAACAAAGATCGATAGAGGAATGCAGTAAACTGTATGTTTATTGTGAGAGCTATAAGAATTTTATGCAGCAGTTTGAAATAATAGTTACAAAAGCTGCTAACAGATGGCGCTGTAATCGCCATATGTAATGCCTAGTATAAATAGTGATCCGAAGCCCAGAGCGATCAGTTCCACTTTTGAAGCGTGAAAGGAGGTTAGCGTACCGAAGGAAGAGATTAAAACCATGTATTCCATTGAACAACGCGTTTTTCTGGTGCTAGAGTACCACAGGTTAAAAGAGAGTCCTACGGCAACAAGGCGCAGTTTTCTAGCACGATTTAATGTTCAAAAAGGACCCGATGCGAAAACCATTCGTACGCTCTTCGCCAAATTTCAACGAACCGGCAGCGTAACTGATGATCTAGTGGGGAATGTTGTCCGCAAGCAAACTGCAGTTACGTCTGCAAATGTCGCCACAGTTTCTGGAATTATTCAGCAAAATCCAATGTCATCCGTCCGTAGAATTGCATCCGAGACTGGTTTGAAGCGTTCCAGCACGCATAAAATACTGAGAAAGAGCCCACACATGTTTCCATTCAAAATTCAAACTCACCATGCCATACCCGTACGATCTGTGCAACAAAGGGTTTACTTTGCTAATCAGATGCTCACAATGATTGATAGTGAAGGATTTTATGTTGGCTGCATCTGGTTTACAGATGAAGCACACTTCCACCTGAATGGATTCGTGAATAAACGGAACTGGCGATTTTGGGGTTCCGAAAATCCATATTGGTGTGAAGCGAAACCCCTGTATTCTCCTAAAGTTACTGTGTGGGCTGCAGTATGCAGCAGAGGCATTATTGGCCCTTTTTTCATTCGAGAAACGGTCACTAGTGAACGTTACGTTGCAATTTTGGAACAATTTGTCGCCACACAGCAAGTGTTAGAGGATCGACCACGTACTGAATGGTTTATGCAAGATGGAGCCCGACCACATGGTACCGAACAAGTGTTTCGCTTTCTTGATGAATACTTCGGAAATCGAGTCATTGCTTTAGAATATCCCAAATTTACTGGTGCAGGCATGGATTGGCCTCCATATTCGCCGGATTTGACTCCCTGTGACTATTTTTTGCTGGGCACATTGAAAGACATCGTCTACCCGAAACATCCCGCCACGCTGGACGAACTTGAATCAGCGATCTGTGTGGCATGTGAATCCATTTCTGTTGAGACACTACGAAATGTGATGGCAAATTTCATTCTTCGTTTGCGCCACCTCTGTAGTGCCAATGGTGAACATTTTGAAAACATTGTGATCAGAGCCTGATCATAGGTGGTCGGGGCCCCGGGGAAAGAGGTTATTTTGGGGCCCCTGTGCTATCACAAGTTTTTAAACTTATATTTTTTTTTTTTTTTTTTTTTTTTTTTTTTGCTGTTGCATTTTTCCGACATAAAAACAAAACATTTTTTAAGAATACTAAAATTGAATTAAAAATTAATTACCTATGTATTTATATCTATTTAGAACAAGACTATGTTCTAAATCCGTTTGTATTATTAGGGCATCGGTGCGCTAATTCAAGGAATGGCAATTACGAGGCACGGGAGCAAAGTTTCTCACTCCAAAAATTTTTCTTGTTACATCAAAAAGTTCGAAAGTTTCATTCCTTCATCATGAAATAAAAAATGTTAACTAATCTATATTTTGTGATAATGGCCATATATATAGCCATTATATGGCCATACCATACGTTCCCTAATAGCACAGATGGTCACAAAAGAGTCGCTGTGACGTCACAGAGGGTCACAATTGTCACAGGACTGTCACATACTAGTCACATTGTGACTTGTGATGTGACTCTACTGTGTGGTCACTGCGAAGTTTATTTGTGACCAGTCACCAGGTGACGTCACCGTGAAGTCACCATGTGACTAGTATGTGATCGGTCGTTCAGTGACTCCACTGTGAAGTAACCATGTGACTAGTATGTGATCGGTCGCTCAGTGACTCCACTGTGAAGCCACCATGTGACTAGTATGTGATTGGTCGCTCAGTGACTCCACTGTGAAGTCACTGAGTGACTATTTTGGGACTACTGATTTTTTGGACTTCAAAATGACGTCACACTGGCCGCTTTTGAGACTTTGGAAACAGACTCATTTTTTCTAATATTTTTTGGATATTTCTTTCGTGAAACATTTAATAAATAAATCCGAAAATAGTAATTCAATAAAATCTCGCAGTTATGTAGTAATGGAATTTAGTTTAATTTATTAATTTTTAAATTATTTCGTTTAAACAAGACAATATAATTTATAAAAAAATATTATTCTTAAAAATATTAGAGTTGAGAGTTCTAATCACAACCGTGAAAACTAAGTATCTGTGAGTAAAATTAACAATTTCTTTCATATCCCCATGGCATATATGTTTCGATAGCGTATGTAGGTTTAAATTTCGGATGGGGGGGGGGACTATCCGGTATTTTCAACCTTATTGTTACTAGAGTAAATACAAATGTCTCAAAATTGCTGTTTTTTAATAATTGCTTTAAGTTTTCAGATTCCCCCCCCCCCCTTTAAATACGTCCCTGGTATGTTTGAAAGTTCCACTAGGAAAAATTTGAGGTAAAACTATGGGTCTATGTCAAAAATACTTTATTTTATCTAATGCATGTTTTTCCAATTAATTTTATTTATTTTTATATGAAATCCCTTTTAGGCAAAATATAGCAAAAATATAAATATTATCCCTCATACCTTAATATATATCAAACCCCACATGTCGCACATTACTAATTTATTTCATAACCGAATAAAAAATTTCAATAAATCATTAGTTTTTTCGGATGAATACTTAAATAAAACAGCACATTATCTCCTGAAAATAATTTATGTGGAAAAAGAAAGATTTCCAAGATTTTTAATTTATATTTATTAATTATGGTATTTCTCCTCCATTTATAAAATACTCACAGAAAAATTTTAAATTTCCAAAAGAAGGCATGCCAGAAATGGCTTTTGCAGCAATCAGTTTACTTTTAAAGTATCCCGAGCAAGGTAATCACAGCCTTGAGGTAAGATGCTGGCCTCCTAACCATTGGCTCGAGGGTTCGAGTGACTTCTCTGAACGGTCGCAATGTGAATACACAGCGAGAGGACATAGGGACTCTGGCGTGACTTTGCTGCGGAGTCGCGGCGACTGTTTGTAACTCTTGTGACAGTATTGTGTGGTCGCATTTCAGTCACAGGGGACTGTTGTGCTATTAGGGTTTTCAAAAACTACTAACTTCTTGTTTATTGATCCATGAGTCTTAAAGACCATTGAATTAGAAGAACAGAAAATAAATCTGTAAGTCCATTTATTGTTAGAAATTATGCTATAGATATTACAAAGGAAATTTAGTTGCAAAAAATTTATTACATTATATATGAATATGTAATAAATCATAACAATAAATCGGGAGATTTGGGGGTGCCCTTATTTTTCCGGGGCCCCGGGCTATTGCCCCGCATGCCCGTGTGATAATCAGGCTCTGATTGTGATGCGATTTTTTGCAAAGAATGCTTTCATACGATTATTTCATTTATGTATGCTGATAATGAGCTGTACAGCGTACAGCGCCATCTGTTAGCAGCTTTTGTTACTATTATTTGAAACTGCTGTATAAAATTCTTACAGCTTTCACAATAAATATACCGTTTACTGCATTCCTGTATAGATCTTTGTTTTCGAGATATTTAATTTTGAAATCTTTGAGTCCTTTTCTGGACATCCGGTATATTTTTTAAGAGGCGGAGCGAACAGTGAAAAAGGCTGAAATTTTCAGCAAATGACTTCATCATTATTATTTTGTTAACAACATTTTAAATTGGGGGGGGGCAGACTTCCTGATTAACCCCCTTGTGTACGGTCTTGCATGAGTACTTGATAGGGGACAAGGGGTCAGGGCCGTATCCAGAAAAAAATTTCGGAGGGGGACCAAACGAAAGAAAAAGGCTGAATTTTTCACAAAGACTTCAACTTTATTATTATATTCAACTTTATTATAACAAAATTTTAAATTTCTGGGGGAGGGGGGACCAGACCCCCTGGGTACGGCCTTGAAGGGGGTGCTTTCTCTCCAGCTTTCGTTACAGTGAACACTCTTATAGTATTTTGAGTTTTTTTATCATTATTATTTTTGTATTAAAATGTTTGAAAGTCCGAAAAAAACTTCTACGACGAACCCCCACCCCCCCTCTCATTCCTCCAAGAGTTACGACTATAGGGTCAAAGCTTGCGTTACTTAGGTGCATTGTGATAATGTGGATATTATGTGTCCGAGGTAACGTACTTCCCGACGACCCTCTGGCACATTATCCAGGGTCAAAGTCTTGCGTTACTTTCGCTTTATCATGAAATTTATGGTGTGGACTGGGAATAAGGCTAGGAAAGGAGGGGGTGGAGGATTTCATCGCAGATTGTCAGCTTCAGCGGTCGCTCCTCTTGTGCGTCGGCTCTTTTACTGCAGTAGTGCTGAAGAAGAAAAAACTAAAACAAAAGGGTATGCAGTCACGTGGCATATTGTATCAGACCGTTCAAGGATTTGTTGAAACAGATCATTCCTTTGCGCTGTTACTGGTACAACTCTTAGTTATGCTTATGTTTGGATAGTTTTTTTCTCATGGATAGAAAAAAAAATCTTGTTTGGACGGATTTTAAAGTTATTGATTCCGCTGCTTCCAAAGCTTTGTGCAATATAGTCTAATCAAAATAAACAGTTATGAATATTATGTCATT
This sequence comes from Cheiracanthium punctorium, assembly GCA_038373885.1. Classification (NCBI taxonomy): domain Eukaryota; kingdom Metazoa; phylum Arthropoda; class Arachnida; order Araneae; family Cheiracanthiidae; genus Cheiracanthium; species Cheiracanthium punctorium. The sequence goes on along the minus strand of JAWZYV010003197.1, from coordinate 603,533 downwards.
TTAGGAGCTGTCAGACTCAAATATTGCTTACTCATGTAAGCAATATTGTATCACTCAGGTAAGTAATCGAAATTAGGCCTGGCCTAAATAATTCTCTCTAGAATTGAAGTTTTTCCATTTCTTTTTTACATACATGCTATGAGTAAGGATAAAAGTTAATAAAAAGCACAGAAAAAAATTTGATTTTAGAAATACGTGCATATTTAACACTATATTATAGAACGTTAATATAATTAAAATATTTTTACCAAAAATTACTGTTAATATACTTGATTAAAGAAAGCCAGTATGTTGGTTGCAAATTTTTTTTAAACATTTTGCAATTGTATTAAAGCATAATACATGTTAAAAAGGACGTTATTTTCATTTTTAAACTGAATAAAATAGTCATAATAAAGCTACCATAAATCAAAGAACCTGTTCTCAAAAGAACAGGAAAAAGAACGGGAACAGTGAACAACTGTTCTTTGAAAATAACGCTTTTCCCCATCTCTACATTCAGCACATTTATTATTTCGTCCAGCGATTTACTTTCCGTTGTCGCAGGCGCAATCAAACTCCGCAACAGCTTGTACACCACTGGTCCAACCAGGGTCAAGAAGATCGCCTTCATTTTCTCCTCTGCCACATCGTTGGCAGTGAAAAAGAGTTGAACTCGTTCTACGTACTGCGACCAGGATTCAAGAGATGCATCAAAACTGGATATCTGCCCAAACATAGCCATCGTTTTTAATCTTCGTCGCCAATGTCGAGTCGTGGAGTAGGTATGATTAACCAGGCATGCTTAATAACAATTAACTTTATTACACAACTTTAAGATCAGCATAGTTACAGTAATTACATGACGGCAACCAGTCAGAATACACAGTACAGGAACAATGGTCTGGGTGAGCACGCGGAGTTTTTCACCGCTACAGTTACCACCGTTGTCACCTCAGGCAACTGAAAAAATTCTTGTTGTAAGGCAAGGCATGAAAGAAGTTCTCGCAAAAAATCGCAGTTCTTACTCATTCACAGTGATCAATAAAAATCACAGTTGCTTAAGTGCGTCATCTCACCCTGCCATCCCCTACATTAAATTGAGTGTTTATTTCATTCATAGCATTAACATAATTTTTATTAAAAATATACAGGTACCTTTGTAATACCCCCATTTTCCATCCAAGTTAATTAACATAAATTTAATATCTTGATTTTAGGACTTTTTTTTAAAAATTCACGATTTCCCCACTATTCCTCCCCCCCACCTGACCCTATTATTTTTAAATTGAGCTGTGTTTTAAAAGATATGAAATAATAAAAACAGAAATGTAACTAGTGGAAGTATTAAATATTTATTTGAAAACTGATTAACAATATTTAAAACTTTAAAAAAAATTATACAGTAATTATGAATAAAATTCAAAATGGTAATTCGATAACAACATTCATTAGATGATTGCCTCCAGTTTTGGTATAAATTACAGTTCAGATGGAGGAGCATATGAGAATCCCGGAAACAAGTCTGCATCTTGTACACTGGCACTTAGACTGTATGATCTTGCTAAAGATGCTAAAAATATAATTAAGAAAAATTTTAGATGTAGTAATTTTTAAAAAATCAGTTTTATTATCTATTATTTTTTCATTTAAAAAGTAATTATTTAATGCACCAAGAGTCCATTATCACAATTTAATGTAAAATAAATCTTGTTAATTGCTACACTAACACTAAATATATATGTAGATTTACAATGCTACTTTTTTTTTTAAATCTAGAACATATTTTTCAATTATTTGAAAAATATTTAATACGGCATAGATAATTTGAAATAAATAAATAATTTTGAATCGGTATGTCACTACCATTTATTAAGTAAACACATTTAGCATGTTTAAAGTTGCTAGTGTATTGGTATTACAAAAAATTTTAGCTTATTAATAAACGTGGCTTCAATAATAATTATATATGTAACTTTATTATTGATATTAAACAGGAAGTTACTTTTCTTCGGGTAAGAAATCTTCCAAAATATTTTGTGAAACAATGCTGAAATGAATTTAATGTTCTGGGTCATCGGCGGATCCAGAGGTGCTCTTCCCCCCCCCCCCCCAGACAAACTAAATTTACACTATAGGTGATTGTCTTGTTTTGTAAATTCAAATGCTTTTATGAGAAGATGCAACAATAAATGTTTGTGCCCCTCCAGAATTTTTTTCTGGATCCGCCACTGTTCTGAGTTAGAGTCCGATTATCCGTATTATATATTTAAATGATTATACAGATATTAAGTTGAAATGCACACACGGATATATTCTCAATCATTAGTTAAAAGTCCTTAAAATCCGTTAAAAACGCAGTCCTGAAGTTGGCTGCGGGCGAAGCAGCTGAAAACGCTCGACTGTAAACACTTGGTGCGTTGCATTTTTAACGGATTTTTAGGCTTTTAACTAATGATTATACAAATATTTTGAGATGATTTAACTGCATAGATTATTTGGTTTAGATTAAAATTTCAAATAAAGATATAATATTCTATATAGACCTCATATTACCTAAAGAAAAAAATTTCACGGCTCAAACCTATTTTACTGCATATTTTCTGCTATCAAATTTATTTCCAATATTTAAAATATATTCCTGACAAATATTAATTTTATTTATACAGTGTGTCCACTAAAATTTTGCCAACCCATTAACTTCATAACAAAAGGGGCTACAATCATAAAAACGGGGTGTAGGTATAATTCAACTTATTAAAAAGCTAAATTTATACCAATACCTGACCAGAGAAATTTTCTAATTATAGTAGATATGCGCTTCGTAATGAACCGGAATTTAGCCGCCCGGTGGCGCTGTAACCGGAGTTAACGGTATTATCTCAAAAACGGTCATCCCAAAGACGTACGGGAAAAAAGAAAGTTGTTCAGCATCATGGATTTTGTAAGAAAAGATTCCTTGCATACATTGTTAAAAATAGAAGGCGTAAAATACGCAGCGGTAGCATATTTTCGAGGAGCGATGGCCAGGCCCATTGATTTTTTTTTTGTGGGGGGGTCTCGTAAAGGGTCAACGGTAGCTTATTTTCGAGGGGGCCTCCTACAGCGATGACCGGACCCAATGATGTTTTTCTTTGGTTCTTGCAAAGGGCCAGCGGTAGCATATTTTCGAGGGGGCCCCCTACAGATATAGCTAGACCCACCGATGTATTTTTATGGGTCTCGCAAAGGGCCAGAGGTAGCATATTTTCGAGGGGGGCCCCTACAGCGATGGCCGGATGGTCGTCGGAAATCCCACGTAACCCCTTCACATACACAGGCCAGAAAAAGTTAATTCTGCATAAGAATAAGCAAAATCTTCCTCCAACAGCCCAGGGAGGTTCGAGAGCTTGTGTTAATATCCTCCTTCCACTTCGCACCCCTTCATACAAATAATGATATCTACCAATGTGTTTATAGTGTTGCGTAATTTTTACTGCAAACCAGTTTTGTAAAGCTTCTCTTCTGGAACTTCTTGCCTAAAGAGGTTTAAGTGCTACAAATACTTTCCTTCA
>JAWZYV010003196.1:0-14195 GCA_038373885.1 Cheiracanthium punctorium | reverse complement strand
TCCCTAGTGATTTACATAGCATTGACTGTAAAAGTACTTTCGCGCTGCAACAATACAACTGTACAGAGGAAAGCAACGCAAGTTTCTAACTGCGGAATTGTTTTGCAACGATTCAAACGAGTGAACAAAAGTAAGCACAAAAGCTAGCTCAAAGGCTTAGCAACTGTTTTAGATGTAAGAATGCTCCTGAAAAACAGTTACAGCTGGTCCGTTCTGAAATGTTAACGATGTGTACCGTCGTGTTTACTCGCGTAGTGGTCGCACTTTTTTTTGAGGGGGGCCAATTTTTCAGGGTGAAAGTCTAGGTGCGACTGTTATGCGGGCAAAATCTAATACACAATATTGTAACTCTAAAGCTGTTTTTTTTTTTCTGCTTCGAAAAGGGGGTGTGACTATCATGAGAGTAAACAAGATATTTAAAAAAAATCAAGCAATTTTGGCACATAAATACAAACGAACCGACTACGCCAGGCATTTTAAAATTTTTAGAATGTCTCTTTAGAAGATGCATTATGAAAAAAAAAATAAATAAATAAAGTCAAATTTGTATCTGTTAAGATTTTAGAAAAAAAAATTCTTAAAAATTGAAAATTTTACAGAATGTGTGTGTTTTTGAAAAGTTTTCCTGTATAGTGCAGCACTTCAAAATTTTTAGAATGTCTCTTTAGAAGATGTATTACGTGTAAAAAAAAAAAAAAAAAAAAAAAAAAACAGACAAACCTGTATCTGTTAAGCTTTTAGAAAAGAAAAATTCTTAAAAATTGAAAATTTTACACAGTGTGTGTGTTTTTATTTTTTCTTTTCGAAAAATTTTCCTGTACAGTGCAGCATTTTTTCTTACACTAAGATTAGTAAGTACTAAGTTCTATCATAGATACATTTGTTTTTCTTTATTTCAGTGTGTAGTACAGCTAATGAAGAATCATCCTGAATTTTTCCTAATCTCGTAAAGAGTTTATTTGGTGTATTGAGATCGCGAGGGAGATTTTGGTTCGAATCATCAAAAAGATCATGTGATTTCGGCGCATAAATACAAATAAACTAATTATGTAAAGCCCATCAGAATTTTTAGAACACCTCTTTAAAAGTTGTAATATACATAGTCATAAATGATCAAGCTGTATCAAGTGCGGGACTTTCAGAAAAAATTCTCAAAATTTAAAAATTGAGGAGGATCTGTCAGTTTTTGAAAATTTTAGCTGCGCAACTCCATGTTGAAGAAATTTTTCAGGAGCTTTAATAGAGAACACCGTGTTCCATTAATCACGGGGAGTATAGTGCAGTAGCGCAGCTTATGAAGAGTCATCCTGAAATTTTAGTTTAGTTAAAAGAAGAACAATTACCGTGTTTACTCGCTTAATAGTCGCACTTTTTCGGCCACATTTTTACTGCGAAAATCTAGGTGCGACTAATTTGAGGGGAGATCTTTTAATAAGTAATTATATCTATATAAATAAAATAAGACTTTTGTCTGTACATTTCTTGGAATTCAAAAATTTTGCGATTTCTATCCGTTTCAAGCACCCGGGAATCCGATGCGACCCTCAAAAAAAGTTTGTCTGTCTGTCATTCTGTCATTCTGTCCGTGACGTTTTTTTTTTTGTTTAAGCATCACGTAAGAACGACTGAAGCGAATGATATGAAATCGGGTGTCATGATAGGTGGTCACTCAACTTAAAACATAGGCGTCCAATTTTTAAAAAATCTTGATTGGATTTTGAGATTTTGCGAAAATCCTTTCAAACTGCGTAAATTTGTGTTCAAGCATCACGTAAAAACGACTGAAGCGAATGATATGAAATTGGGTGTCATGATAGGTGGTCACTCAACTTAAAACATAGACGTCCAATTTAAAAAAAATCCTGATTGGATTTTGAGATTTTGCGAAAATCCTTTCAAACTGCGTCAATTTGTGTTCGCACATCACGTAATAACTGCAAAGGTGAAAAAATGATATTGGGTGAAATGATAGGTGGTCACTCACCTTAAACTATAAACATCTAATTAAAAAGAAATCGATCCGATTTCGAGATTTTGTGAAAATCGTTTAAAACTGAGTGAATCTTTGTTCCCGCATTACGTAATGACGACTCAAGCGAATGATATGAAATTGGGTCACACGATAGAGGGTTGCTCAACATAAACTATAGGAGTCCAATTTTTTAAACATTTTTATTAGATTTTGAGATTTTGTAAAAATTCTCTCAAAATACGTTTATATTTCTTCAAACATGACGTAATAACGACTCATACGAATGATACGAAATTGAGTGATAGGATAGGTAGTTGCTAATCTTAATTTATAGGCGTTGAATTTTTAAAATATTTTGATTACATTTTGAGATTTTGCGAAAATCGTTTTAAAATGCTGAAAATTTGTTCCAGAATCACGAAATAAAGACTGCAGGGAATGAAACGAATTTGGGTGACAGGATAGGTTGTCACTCCACTTAAATTCTAGGCTTCCAATTTTTCAAAAATGTGGATTAAATTTTGAGATTTTGCGAAAATTATTTCAATATGCATCCATATTCGTTCCCGCATCCCATAATTACGACTCAAGCGAATGAAATGATATTACTTAGTGACTCTCTAACCTGTAATATTTTAACAATACATAAAAATTATAACTGCGCTTTCTATTCTTTGGCAACATACTCCATCCGTTATGTGTACTCCTACAATGCTGACGAAAGTTCTTGCTTTTTGGAAATTTGCATTCACTAACCCGTCGAGGACGGGTACTTCAGCTAGTAAATTATAATTATATATATTTAATACAAATGTAATTATAATAAAATTAGTAACTTACTAAATGTTTCCATATAATGTGCTGTTTATAAATAGTCTCTTTGTCAGTTACATAAAAAAAAAGGAATTTTTCTTTTAATGGTCATATTTTTATAGATATAAAATTGGCAAATGGCGAAAATTTTGACAAAAAATTCTAATAACATAATAGTACGTAATTCATAATAAATCACTTTCACCACGAGAATACAGCGGCCACCCCTCTAAACGGCCCATTTTTCATGGCACGGATTTTTCGGCTCATCGACCTAATGTTAACATAACCTCTCCCAGCGGCCACCCGACCCCTCTAAACGGCCACCGAGTGGGATCGCCGATCTCAGTTTTCGGGAAATTAAACTCACTCCATGCTAATTTTGAGCGGAAAAACTCAAGGTCAGGGTTGTGGTGGAATATAAGAAGCAGGAAATAACTAGAATTGAATCTGTTACCTCTTTTGTATTTTCCCCCACACCCTTAAGATGGGGAATCCCTTGGACAATCAGGTGTGGAAGTTGTCCTACAAATGAATTTTTGTCCCTTTCGGGCGCTCATTCCGTCCCTGACGAGGGATTTCCCGATGTTTGTCATGGCGAGCAAGATAAACTTCCAACACAAGCGACTTTAGGGAAAATCGATGAAATGATCGAAAATTCCAAAGCGGTTTCAAACTTACCGGTTAGAGATCTGTTTTTTTAAGGAGAAAAAAGAACTAGGAAAAACAGTTGTTTCAGAGAAAAGTAAAAATTTTAAACAGACACAAATTGTATGATTTTTTTCAAAAAATTTTAGAAAGCATTCAATAAAGTACTATTTTTTCTTTAGACTAGGGGCCAAGGCCCCTAGACTCGCTACGCTCGCTTTTCTTACTAGGCATTCGGCCCTAATAAGGCTTATTCGTAAAAAAGACATAATTTCAACAGACAAAACCCGAAGATTGGATCCGATAGAATGTTACTGAGCTACACATTGCTTGGTTCTTGCAGGTTCATCTTATAAATAAAAATGAAATTCTGTTTGTTTGTTTGTTTGTTTGTTTGTGGATTTGATTCGTATACAAATCCACAAAAATGGACCTATCGGCCTGAAATTTAGTACAGATATGTAAAATAATATAGAATAACTCATAGTCCACTTTAAAACTTTGAAAGTCCACCCGTTCCCGGAATTTAAGAGATTTTTTATGCTCTTCACGCAAAAATCTTTCCGTAATTGTAACCCCTGTAGTGAAAAAAGTGTGACATAAGGATCGTGGTTGCCATGTGTGGCGATTTTGCCGAATAAAATGTCGTTCGTATACAAATCCACAAAAATGGACCTATCGGCCTGAAATTTAGCACAGATATGTAAAATAATATAGAATAAATCGTAGTCCACTTTAAAACTTTGAAAGTCCACCCGTTCCCGGAATTTAAGAGATTTTTTATGCTCTTCACGCAAAAATCTTTCCGTAATTGTAACCCCTGTAGAGAAAAAAGTGTGAAATAAGGATCGTGGTTGCCACGTGTGGCGATTTTGCCGAATAAAATGTCGTTCGTATACAAATCCACAAAAATGGACCTATCGGCCTGAAATTTAGCACAGATATGTAAAATAATATAGAATAAATCGTAGTCCACTTTAAAACTTTGAAAGTCCACCCGTTCCCGGAATTTAAGAGATTTTTTATGCTATTCACGCAAAAAGCTTTCCGTAATGGTAACCCCTGTAGTGAAAAAAGTGTGAAATAAGGATCGTGGTTGCCATGTGTGGCGATTTTGCCGAATAAAATGTTTTAAATTCTCAAAGTAAAAATAAAAGAATAATAATGATTTTTTTTTTTTTTTTGTTAGTTTATATTCGTAAGGTTATTTTTTTTTAAATTATAATATCGTGTGCATGGGAAATCAGAGCAGGAATGTAATGCTTTACACGCAAAACAATAAGAATTGAAGATTTCCGAGGCTAATAGGTAAATTATTTTAGTTTGGCGAAAAAATAAAATGGCTCAATTGCCGATTTTGTGAAAGTGAGTTCTAGCGGTTTGCACAGATTTCGGCTTGGCGCAATTTATTGAGAGCTTAAGGAAATAGATTTTTGAAAACAAGTGCAAAGGTTTTATTAGAATACAGCGTTAAATTTTAATGATCCGTGAAGAAATAATGCAGTTATTAAGGGATTTCAATTGATCTATCTCCAGAATTCTCGCCAAATGAGTACATTGATTTAAGTTGGGGGAATTCCGCCAAATTTCAGAAAATTGAAATCTTCTCATTTAGTACATCGGAGTAATGATGAATAAAACACGTTATAGTTGATAATTTTAAAAAATTTGGCTGTATTAAGGGATTCAACTTTTCAAATAAAGGCTTGCTTCACTTTTTCGCGGTCGAACCATTTCTCATATATTATTGCTGCTAAGTCAATGCTTCGAATGATTTCCTGAAAAAACGCTTGCAAAATGGCGTATGTTGGCACTTTGGCGAGGCTTAGATTTGAAACAGGATTTTATTTGAGACTGGGATATATAATGACACTCGTTATATACTTACACATTTGAGGACGAAGAATATATTCTAACTGCGTTCCTTTTGATGTTACTCACCACTAGATGACACTGCAATGCATTATTATTTTAAATCGCCACTAGATGACGCTGCAGCAGGCCAAATTCTTGACCATTCAAACGGTCGCTATGAAAATCAGTATACATAGCTATTTGAACAATGAGAATATTTTGGCGTTATCCATTTTGCTATAACTCGCCACTTGACGGTGCTGTAGCAAATCATTACTTTATGAACCACTGGATGGCCCTGCAGTGTATCACTTCTTGACTGTGCAAATGATCGCTATGAAAATAGGTATACATAGATATTTGAACACGGGGAAGAGTTTGGCGCTATCCATTTTCCTATAACTTGCCACTAAATGTCGCGTCAACACATGAACTTCAGGACTGTCCAGCCGATAGTCATGAAAATTCGTATACATCGATATCTGAATGCGAAAAATATTTTCGCCGTATACGTTTTGCTAAAAGTCGCCACTAGATTGCGCTACGCCGCATGGCCTTCTGCACCGTACAAACGATTGCCTTGCAATTCGGTATGCATGATTATTGGACACAGTATAACGCGATATCCACTTTGCTATATCTGTTTATTACAATGAATAGTAATCACCACAAATCGTAATATCAAAAAGTCCATTCATTCCCGTGCGAAGAACGGGTACTTCAGCTAGTAGGTACATAAAAATTTAAACTTCACACTACAGTAGATCCCCTCCCCCTCATAACACGGAAAATATTTTGTTATGGGAATCCGTGTTGTACGGGTCCTGAGCTATACTCACTCCACTTGGAGTGCGGATTCCGCTTATAATCGCTGGAAAAATGATTGGCACTCCTCAGAAACACAATGATATTGAATGTTGCCATTCAAAAGTTATATTAATTAGGAGCTAAAGCGTAATAAAATCAGAACATCTGTTTCAGCTTTATTTTTAATAATGTAAAACCTATTGGACACCTTGCGAATGGGCCACCCATGGCGATTTTTCATTATTGGGCGACTTGCGTACATGTAAAGTTAATAAAAGCGACGGAACAGATAGGATAGCTTGCCACCAATTTCGACTTTTCATTATTTGGGCATTTAAACATGCTCACAGCCTATAATAACTGTTCATGTAAGGTTACCGGAAAACCGTTATCCATATTTTCATTTACATAATCGTTTGCAGATTGGCGTACTTAGCACTACGAATGATACCATCTCGTCGCGCTAGCCAATATCCAAAGTGTACTGTAACTGCTATAATGGCATAGTGAACGCCGCCCAATATTTCTATTGGTAGCCAATAATCCAGCTGGACCGAACCGGCTTTAAAATAATCTGCATTTTAATTATTTTTCATTTTCAAGATATTAGTTATTCTGTTTTGGAAAACGGATAATCGCTCATTCTAAACTCCTGTTGTCTAAGCGAACTGACTATTTGAAAATGGTCAACATTGTGTAACACATTTTGAGTTCTTATTTCATGTAGTTTTTATTTTGGCGTAAAATGGGTGTATTTCTACATAATGTTTGACAATTTCACGTGATACTACATACTTGGAAACGCTTTGTTGCAAAGGAATGAATGATTTTATGCCAAATCTGGCAACCATTCTGTTTATTTTTTCAGTTTTTTATGAATATCTTCTAAAATAATTCGATTTTCGAAATTTAAGTCAGCTTTGCAGGTTCCTCGGAATTTTTCGAATCTGTGGGCACCTTAGTCGAAACTCAAATCCCCACGGTTTAGGAGGAGATAAGTCCACAGGCTATTGACAGCGCCAGCGGCCTTTACTTTTTTACTTCCTTGTACGTAGTATAAGGAAGTAATGTGATCCCGAAAAATTTTGGGGGCCAAATTTCGACAAAAAAACCGATTTTGACTACCTCTAAATTGAATTTTAAAAATTTTTTCGATGCATCTCATCGTAGGCTAGCATGCACGATCCTATTAACGCGTCTGCAACTCATTTTGACCAGCGGCGAGATTATTGTGGTCAGTTTTTCCATGCCGTCTGTACGTACGTACGTACGTACGTATGTATGTAACTCGCATATCTCAAAAACTATGGGTCGTAGAATGTTGAGATTTGATATTTAGGATTGTTCTATGATCTAGTTGTGCACCTCCCCTTTTGGTCGCAATCGAATGAATAGTTTATGTACAGGACCGCCCAAAAGATTCGAAATACATTACGCTCTATGAGCCGAAAATCATTAAACTCGCATATCTCAAAAACTGTTAGGCGTAGAATGTCGAAACTTCATATTTTGGATAGTTGTAACATCTAGTTGTGCACCTCCCCTTTCGGTTCCATTCGATTGGATAGTTTATCTACAGAACCGCCTAAAAGATTCGAAATACATTACGCTCTATGGGCCGAAATTCATCAAAGCGTTTTTTAGAGGTATTGGGCTATTTCAAACGACTCAGAAGTGATATATGCTGTAAAGAGTTAGAAAATGAATTTCTCCATTAAAAAAAGTGTCTTTATCATTTACAGTTCTGCTACAGGAACACTCAAAAGATTTCCAATACATTACGGTCAATGGCAATTTTAGGAGATTCATCCATTTCAAGCACAATACCGTCCTACCACATAAGTGAGGTAATGGTCCGACCACGGTCACGTGCCTCCCTCAAGTACTATGCCAAAAGTCGCCAAGCTTGGCGACTTTTTTGTGTACGTGTGTGCATATTTAACTCTCAAATCTCAAAAACTATTATGAAATTTCATATATAAGATTGTTGTAACATCTAGTTGTGCATCTCGATTTTTGGTTAAAATCTACTGGAGAGTTTATTTACAGGACCACCGAAAAGAATTTCAGTACTTTAATGTCTATGGACATCTTCAATATAATACAATTGTAGACAGCCATTGTTTGGTACATGCCCAAAATCTCGCCGTCTGTCCTCGACCTTGGCGAGTTTTGCCGAAATGTCGCCAAATTTGGCGATAGTCAGTCATTTGGTCTATGCCCAAAGTATCGCCATTTGTCATCGTTCTTGGCGAGTTTTGGCGAAATATCGCCAAATTTGGCGATAATCTGTCATTGTTGGTCCATGCTTAATATCTCGCCAAATGTCGTCGACATTGACGAGTTTCGCCGAAATATCACCAAATTTGGCGCCAAAAATTATTTCGTATTTTGTATAACTCTAAAACTTTAACCCGTAGAATTTTGAACTTTTGTATTTAGAACTATATTATAATATCTAACGGTTTTCAATATCTTTTTTGACAGCAATCGACTGGGAATTTATTTACAGGGTGAGCCAAATGACTTTAAATACATTAAGGTGTATGGATGCATTCAATTCATTGAAAGTCTGTGGTCAATGACTACTTTGGCTATCCCCAAAATCTCGCAAACTATCTCAAGTTTGTCGGCTTTTGGTGAAATATCGCCAAATAAAGTGTCAGAAAGAAATCTTTCAAATTGAACTCAGCTTGGCGATATCGACATGTTTGGCTAGAAATCGCTATATCTTACTATTATTGATATTTTATATCTTTCAAACAAATAAGTTTAGAGGAAGTGCGTAAAAAACATTTTTGATTTAATAGACGTGCAAGGAAGTCATGTGTTGGACACATCAGATTTTTTTAGAATAGAGAGATAAGTTTTAAATATCATTTTAAATATTATAGCAATTATCTTATAATAGTCAATAAAACCCTTGAGAGCGCGCAAATATTCTCGGTACGGTGGCCGCTCGGAGAGGTTTCACTGTCGTTTATTTTCGTACTTGTGTACATATTTTTGTACTTGTGTTTTCGTATTAGTATACATAGACCGTGAGGTCGATTTTGTTTCTTCGAAATGCATGTTCACTTAATCTTCGAACACTTTCTTACGACTCTGCAGAAAGAAAAATCACATAGTACCTATTATTTTAGGAAAAAAAATCACTTAGTCCCTATTATTTTAAATTTACCATCACTTGCCGTCATTCAATCCTCTCCACGTAAAAAAACGTTCGAAAGGGGGGCAGAGGGGGTTTTGAAAGGTTATACTAGTACATAAATACCATCGGACCGAACTATAAGGGAAAAAAACCAATGTATTTTGTGCGTGAAACAGGAAACGCTGGAGCTGGCATATCTGGGTAGGGGGGGGGGGCACGCCGCCCCTTCTGTTGCCATGTAGGGAAATAGACAGAGAGAAAAAAAACGAATTAGGGAGCTAGAGAGAGAGCCTAAAAAATTGAGTATAGGATCTCGAGAAGAAAGGGGGGAGGGTGAGGTAGGTGGGATAAAAAAAAAAAAAAGAAATAAAAAAAATTTTCGGAGAGGAGGTAAAATGTAAAGCATTTGTACGCGCCTCTGGGGCTGTCTTGCAGCAGCCAAAACCGTAAAAATAAGGGACGGGGGTGTGGGGTAGGGGGGAGCTTTTATGACTTCCTCAGAGGGATGAGAAGGAAAAAAAGGGGTTGCCATGGCAACGTCTGTCTTTGTGTCGCTACACTAGATCACCGAGAGCTGTAGCTGGAACTTGAGTCCAGGAAGACGGGGGAAGTCTTACTTTTTTGTGAAATAGATTTTTTTTTTCATTTTTATACAGAAAGGGAAAGAAAGGAAACTGGAAAGCATTGATCAGGATATCCTATTGGCACATGCGACTCTGTTGCTTAGTGCATTGTTAATCAGTGGCGGATCCAGAAATTTCTCTTGGGAGGGGCTCATTTTGGATGTTTTTAATGACTATGTCATTTTATCTCTCAACACCCTTTGTGAAAAATGGTCCCGAAAATGCGACATAAAGAAGCGACATCATTTTACATGCATTTAAATACTATTCGTTCACAACAGCTTTCATCTATTGTGACACTCTTTCGTAAGCTGCAGAATAGGCATCCCATGTATTTTTCTATCAATAGGTGACACTCCTAAAAATTTCAACATAGGGTGACCAGGCGAAATACTCTAAAGAGGAGCTATAAAATGACATAGTCTATGAATATCGTTTTAATAAGGCCATCGTGAAACTAAATAATGAGGGGGGGTTCAGGGGGGTCTCCCCCAGACGAGGCTCGAACAGCTGAGATTTATTGTTTCTTTCACCCAAACAAAATGTACAACCAAGAGAAATGTTTTTCTAAACCAGCCTCACCATGGCACAGTGGTTATGTCACTGAAAAGGGTAGACAGCCGAAGTGTGGAGGTTCTGGTTCGGGTCCCCTCGCGCGGCTGTCGATCGAACGGTCTGGAGTTTGGGTAGGTTTTCTCCAGATGTAACGTGAATACGCGTTACAGCCCCTTAGAAAGTCCTCCTACCAAGGCATGCGCCATCCTTCGCAGATCGCCCTAGGATAGCGTTACCATAATCACCCAAACCAAACTAACAGTTTAACGCGCAGTGTTCCCTCTCTGGGAACACCAAACTCTGAGCTCTGACGTTTTGACTGTTGCCAGTCACGAAGAATAGATTGGATTTCTATAAAAAGAGTGGCGGATGACAGAGCTCCACGAGAATGCTTTACTTTTGAGCACATCCTTTCCCGTACAAAAAAGGGTCACGATTCTTTTTAAACAGCACTGACATCTGCTGAAAAAATGGAAGCATGCGAGAACAGCTGGATACATGGCCCCATGCTGTAAAAAGGGCAGCCGTTGCCATCGCTCGTCTTCACGACCCTGCGGCTGTACCGGCACAGCCATCTGCGTCAAAAAAGGGGTCTCCAGATCTGTGGCACGCGATGAATGTTGCGATCTCCCGCCCTCTTGCGGGTCGTTCAGTCGAGCGATGGCCACGGCTGCCCTTTTTTTTAGCATTGGGAAAGAGTTGCGCCTGAAAGGGTTAAACATTGTCATGAGTGTGTGTGGGGGGGGGGGCATACTATAATATTTACTAAAAAATTATGCGGGACCGTGTAAGCATGGCCTAAATCCGACACACGTGCGAGTGGAACTGTCAGGTTCTTTACTTGTACTGTAAAATATCATTGTAGTTTTAGGTCATTAAATTTCATTTCAAGACATAGAAGCAGTACCGATTTCATAAGCAGTACGGATCATTTTGGTAAAACTATACTTGTTCATTTCACACATTTGAATGCTTTTCCCAACAATGAGATCGTTATTTAACTTTTTTCAACTCACAGTGGGTCCCCAAAAGTAAAGATTTTTTTTTTTTTCCCGGCTTGAAAACCGACGCCAACACAGCCGGTAAAGTGGCGTAAGTCACTTTAAAAAAAAAAAATTTTTTTTTTTTTTTTTTTTGGCTAACTATTTCACTTACAAACACGGGATTTGCTTTATTCATTTTCTTTGCCAAAGAGCAACATTCTTCTAAATATAAAGGGTAAGAAAGGAGAGACCGTTTAAAATTAAATTTCATATATTAATATGTAGAGGAGAGGAGGTGATTATGGAATAGTCGGGAAATATGGAATACCGAGTTTTTGGGCTCTGTCAGTTGCTATTGCCACAAGGGAATACCATGAACCACTCAAGGAAGATTCCCTTCTTACAATGCAGTAAGAGTGGACCGCTCTCTGTTGCCGTACCACTCGCTACACAACAAAGTATGTTTTGTGATTTTCGAGAGTTTTTCTAGATCAGTTTTCAAACATTTTAACATACTAGTAAACACGTGACATGAACCTGGATGTTACGCATAATGTACACTAAGAGAAGGGTAGTTTGTTGAACTGTGGTTATTTTTTAGAGGACAGTGTTTTGACAATCAGTTTTAAAGGTTCGTTTTCCGAGATGGCGTGTCGGGTATTATGGAATACTGGGTAATAGTGTAATGGGTTTCATGTCATCCACTCAAGACCCGGAAAACAAAGACGCTGAATGCATCTTTTGTCACGAAAAATTCTCTCATGATCCACGACGATCCGTTTGGATTCAAAGATCCAGCTGTTCTCTGTGGGCTCACCATGACTGTATCGGAGCAAAGAAAGAAAATTATATATCCAACTTTTCTAAATCGACTCGAAGCAGAAATGTCTCCAGTATAATGATTTGAACTACAAAACATAAAAATTTGTTTTATAGTAACCAATAACTATATAGGAAGCAATATAAATTGCTTTTCATCGGTTTAAACCATCTATTCCATATGACCCGACTATTCCATATTATACTCCATTCGTAACTTTTTAAAAAAATATTTTTTTCTATAACAACAAAATAAATTGTGTATTTCTTTGCGATTGGCATTTCATTACGATTCATTATAGCATGGACTCATGCTGTTTGGGGGGATTTTATTTAAAAATCTAGGAAGTTACAGTTAGAAATGTAAATGGTATTCCATAATCACCTCCTCTCCTCTATACAACCCCCAGTAAAAAGAAATGCCCTATCTGAAAGCTGCTCTTAATTGCAGAACTTTTCGAATGGGAAATATGTTTCGATCACTTACGGTTTAAAAAAAGATTGCCTTGACATCTATTTTGAATCCCCCGGTATAAGTATATTTTTATATAAAATATATTTTTATTCAATAAAAAGTTTTTTAACCCATAAAAAACTAACACACTGAAAACTAATGATTGTTCAGGAAATTTTGTGAATATTGAGCACCCGTGGGGACTTTTCATTCCCTGGAGATACTTTAGCAATTCACGCATGAGCATAATCGACGATTATTTCTCAGCGTTGCCATCAAGGCAGTTTTCCGTATATTCTTACACATCATCCTTTGCAGATGGGCGTATTGAGCCAACATCTCTTAGATACAGAAAGCTTTTACGTCGTCAGTAGGTCCATTTAAATGACGTCACGACAGTTTTATTTTCACAAAGTAAAACTATTTAAAATTTGTGATGAAATTAGTTACGCATAAAGCATTTTAATGATTTATGATTGAAAATTTAACTTTTACGACAAATGACAATTTTTAACCACCACTAATTATATGATAGGATGCAGAAATAAGATGTGCAGCACAGCCAGCTGTCATCAAAAAAGGGTCTCTTGATCTGTGGAACGTTTCGATCGTCCGCCCTCTTGCTGGTCGTGAAGTCGAGCGATGTCAACGGCTGCCCTTTTTTCAGCATTGGGAAAGGGTTGCGCCTCAAAGGGTTAATAGTCATAATAATAGTTCAATGACGATACTACATATTAAACTAGATGATTATTGATGAATTCTCGATAATCCGAAGTAGGTTCTGTCCCAATTACTTCGGATAATCGGGGTTCTACTGTATTATTGCAGTATTCTATCTCTTTCAAACAAAATAAGTTTAGATGAAGTGCGCCGAAAATATTTCTGATTTTATAGACGTGCTAGGAAGTCATATGGTGTCCACATCAGGTTTTTTAAATCTACCAACACGTGCTTCCTTACAGTCCATATCTTACTTTATCCGAAGCTCATCAACCCTTTAACGCGCAGTGTTCCCGCCCTGAGAACACCCAACTCGGACATTTTGACTGTTGCCAGTCACGATTGATTTCTATAAAATTTGACTTCTATAAAAATCAGTTGATTTCTATAAAAATCAGTTGATTTCTATAAAATTTGACTTCTGTAAAAATCAGTTGATTTCTATAAAATTTGACTTCTATAAAAATCAGTTGATTTCTATAAAATTTGACTTCTATAAAAATCAGTCGATTTCTATAAAATTTGACTTCTATAAAAATCAGTTGATTTCTATAAAATTTGACTTCTATAAAAATCAGTCGATTTCTATAAAATTTGACTTCTATAAAAATCAGTCGATTTCTATAAAATTTGACTTCTATAAAAATCAGTCGATTTCTATAAAATTTGACTTCTATAAAAATCAGTCGATTTCTATAAAATTTGACTTCTATAAAAATCAGTCGATTTCTATAAAATTTGACTTCTATAAAAATCAGTCGATTTCTATAAAATTTGACTTCTATAAAAATCAGTC
>JAWZYV010003195.1:0-13743 GCA_038373885.1 Cheiracanthium punctorium | reverse complement strand
ATTTAAGTTTTAAGTTGTTAAACGTAGGAATTTTCGTACACTATTCACAATAGCAATATTAAGAAGCGTGTGTAATGGAGTAAAATTAAATAAAAGCGCATGGAAACATTTTAGTGGAACTTAACGGATAAAAAATAGTAATAGTTATTTTTTTAAAATTTTGTCGGAACAACAAACTCTTTCAGTATATTTGTCGATAAAATACACTATTTAGTTATTTAGAAGTGAGTGATCTAGAATCTGGAGTAAACGAAAAATTCTTAAAGAGGCATCCAGAGTCAGAATGCATATTTAGACATTTATCTATCCATAATATAATCAAAGAGTCTCTTTATAAAATTTAGGGGAGAGCGGAGGCTAATAGGACACTTTTCTAATTTAAGCTGTATTTCAGTAAAATATGCAGATATTTAAAAATAAATTATACTAAAGCGTGCACATGTGATTACCAAAAAATACTTAATGTGCTTTTAATGACCTATTAATAAAGGTAAAAAATCCATTTCTGAAATTATATCATTGTCTCATTAGCACCCATATGCAATAATAGGACAAATATAAAAATAAATTAATTTTGTAGTAAATCAATCAATAAATAAAAAGTAAATTATGTAAGTGAAACTCCAATTACTAAATATTAATACCAATGTTCTTTCATATTTTTCTTATTTCTGAAGTAATATTTAAGGTCATATAGAAAGGAAAAAAAAGTTTTAAATTGTAGATGATCTCATAGTTTGTCTGTAAATTTCAGGTAGTGCTAATTTCGGAACTATTTCAGCAATATCAGTCCAATGCTTACCTTCTTTTTCTGGATATATGAATTTAAAACAATCAGTTTTTTTGCGCCTTAGGTACTTCACAAGCATTTCATCATTGCTAATCTTACTAATGATACCGATGTAACGGAACGCTTTTCGCGTTCCTTCAAATTTAACGAGAGCAAAGTCATTTATATTTAATTTTTTTGAACTTCTCTTGCATATTGCACCATTAAACTCAGTTGATGAGTTTTGTAAAGACATGCTACTTTCTACAAAACAGTCTGAAATTTTACACAGTTGATATTGTTAGGATAAATAATTTTTGTTAGTCCTAAATTAATTAAATTAAAGGCCTAAATAATTTGAACATCTTTCAATCATAATTTATATCTAAAACAACATTTTTTAAGGGCACAACGGACGTTCGATTTGAATTTTTTAAATTTTCAATTTTGAACACAATACGTAATCTAAGGATAACTAAATCACATTTTTAAATGCCTTTATCAAATTTAAATCTCAAAAATAATTATTTTTAGGCAAAAAAGGCATTTTTTCAGGAAAAAAACTCGAAAACAACACAATTTCAAAATACTCCATGCGCATCCCATATCAACTTAAAAAGGTGAGTTTTAGTATACATGTTTAAAACTAGTATAAAAATGTAATTTCGCATAAATTGTAAGTAAATCTAAATTTTGTTGGGTAAAAAAAGAAAAAATCACAAAAATACACAATTTTTCAGAATTTTTACTCGTTAAAATTTAATTATTGTGCCCAAATCTTTCGATAAATTATTATTATTGCAGAAAAACATGCGAAATTTTATTCATAGTAACTCTCTAAACATTCATGAGAAATTTGAAAGAATTCTGACAAAAAGTTATGCGCATGGAACATTTCAAAAGTACAGATCAACTGAAAAACGCAAAACTGAGAAAAACGCTGTTAAAGTGAAAAAAAAAATGACGAAATCCTTTAGATGGCACTTCACAAAAATATAAATAACAAACGTTAGAATTGTCCTATTTTAAAAATTCAACTTGCTATGGAAAGCTAAGAAGGAGCTTTTTTACGGAAGGCGCATTTCTATTTTTCGAAATTTTGGTTAATTTTTGACTTTTTCAACGTTCTTTGTCCCTTAAATAAAATAATAGCTGGTTTACTGTCTGTTCAGCTGTCCCGTTAGTCCCCATATCAACAGTCCCTTTAGACTCCACAGATTAAGAATTCAGAATTTCAAGAATAGAAAGCCACATGTTCTATCACGCAATGCGTGGTTTATACTATTGTAATCTTTATCTGCTTTATTGAAGAATCTTTCCATTAATTAAAAGTTACTTTAAATTATTAAAAATGCAATTAAATATAAAAATAAGAATTTACTTGATGTGCTAGAAACAACAATGATATCCCAGGCTTAATTCTTAACTGCAATGGTTGATCTGTTGTAGTTCAAAGATTTAGCATTACTGTACCCATTCTGTGGTATTTTTTATTTATTTATTTCTTATTTCTTGAGAGCAGGCAACCGACCGTTCAGGTTTACGGCTTTGAAAATTGCTTGCCTCCCGGCTAATGCCTAAGAGCCTTCCAGAATTTATAAATGTTTGAATTTTTTCATGATAACCAGAGCTGGCAGGACGCATGTCCAGGGTAGCTCTTTTAAATTACAAGTTTATACATACATACATACATATATACATACATATATATACATACATATATATATATATATATATATATATATATATATATATATATATATATATATGTAATGTATAAAAATGTAGTTTGGATTTTACTAGTTTGGGTATTGCTCTTTAAGCGGATACTTTCCCTGTAAGCTTTGCTTACCTGTCATACATGCCACGCGCTCTTGGAGCTCCGTTTTTATTTTTTAATTAATTTCCAGACACCAGGTCGTGGGTTTTTTCCAGTGTACGCGTGTGCATACGCCTTTGTAACTCCGGATCAGTGGCGGATTAATGCGCGTTTTTTGGTGGGGGCGGTTAGTTAGAAGATTGACATATACATCCATTTTATGGAAGTAAAATAAGATCTACATTAATTTCTTTTTTCTCGGGGGGGAGCGAAATACGCCCTTGTCCCGGATGCAGGTCATGTAAAATAATGTAAGTGATTCAATTAGAAATGAGAGAGGGGCGGAGTTATGTCCTATTGCCCCACGTGGTATCATGAGTTTAAATACGGCTGCACCTCGAAAATCGAGAGCTTTCTGCCACTGGAACTGCTTAGTTAATCCACACGGATTTTCGTATCCGCCTCCCCTCCCCTCTTCTCAGTCTACATTGTAATGTAACAAATACTGTTCAATAAAAACCGTTTTACTCGCCCTAAATCTGAAAATTTACTGTAAATATAAATATACATGTATGTATATATATACATATCTTGGTTAAATAATATTAAAAAAAATTATAAATGGGTAAATATTTACTGCAGTAAAAACAGGAAAGAGATAAAATATAAAAATAACTATAAAAATATTATATTATTGCTTTATTTGTCTTGTTAAAGAAATTGGATTTTTCTTTGGTGAATTTAATTAATTTTTTAGAGACTAAAAATAAAAAATCAGTTCAGTTCACCCATGAAAGAAAAAATAAAAATAAAATAAATATAAAAATATTATTTTATTGTTTAATTTGTATTTTTAATGAAATTATACTTGTCGTTGGTGATTTTAATTACTTTTTTTATGACTAATAATCAGAAGCAAATCAGTTAACCCGTGAACCTATTACTTAGTGAACTTATGACAGGTGGTAAGATTCCCTAACAATAGTTTTGGTCAGTGTCTTAGTCCAGTTCCACAGAAGCACCTGGAGGAGAGGGATTTACGAATTGAAATTGTTATTTTTTCCTAGATGGCTTGCACAACTAATTATTTTACCGCGAAGTTCACAAAATGTAGATTATCCAGGATGGCAAAGATTGTGTTGGAGACACTACAAACTTTTCAGAGAAATATTTTATTTTGTGCAATAACTATTTTGTCCCATTAGCCTCGAGTGTACCCTGCCGAGTCTACCGAGTCGTTCTTCATGTTGATATGTTCGAACAGCATGTTTCTAAAGTCAATCTGTTATTCGTTATTTCTAAACCATGAATTGTGTTGTGTTGTGGGATTAAGTGCAATTGTCTTCTTGAGCGATCTAGACCTATGGGTGGGGTGCCCTCCGTGGATATCTTTTTAAGGGGTTCTAACCCGTATTTACGCTAAGTTTTCGGAAAAACCACAGAAAACTCGGAACGGTTAGGTCGACAGACGCGTGATGGGACCCGAACTCTAAAGCATTAAATTGTTGCTTTTACAGATACCAAAAACATTGATTATTGCAATTAAATACTTAATTTTTATCAAATCACTTACCTTAATCATATATTTGTAGTATAAAATGACAAAAATGAATCTTAAAAGTAGTACTTTACATGCATGTTAGATTTAACAGTTTGCAAACGAAATAAAATAGATTCATAACTTCTTTCCTAACACCAATATGATATTTTGTACTGACAAATATTGTTTTTTTTTATCTTCCAGAAAATGTAAATAGAGTAATTTTACAGTGTTCTTTTAAAACAGAAACAGTTTATTTTCGATATTCATCAAACACCTCAGCTAAACAAAAGGTTATTTTAAATGTTGTAACAGATAATAAAGAAAAAATAGATTATGTTTACTGAGATAAAAGAAGAAAAGTCGGTTTAATCAAACGTTAAACAAGAAACATTAATATCAATACACTCTTTTAACACTGTAAAAAATCTATCTTTTATCATATAAAAGAAAAATGGCAAAGCTCTCATTTTATTCATCTTCTTTTATGATTCTAATACTTCTTCCAATAAATACACTCTTCCTTAACTACTTTCACTCTCTTCTTGCTAACATAAAAAGGCTTGTACAAGTAGAATATCTATTTTCTAATGATATATGATACGCGCTATTAGAAAGATGTCAAAGAGGTGTTTATATATAGTCTTAGTAGAAAGAGAGATTGTTTGCTTTTAACTCTTAATGAATACAGATTTCATGAGTCTCGACAAGACATATGCTTTTTACACGGAGTTAAAGCGCCTTCCTACTTACGACACGCCTTGGAAAAATTGTGTAGGGACTGGTATTTTGCGAAATGATATTTAATACATATGAGCTAGGTATTAAGCTTTTTGTTTATTTTGTTGTTCAGGCTCACATTTATTGGGTGAGCAACAAAATATTAAACATGTCAAAAGAAAATAACTACTGTGTTACATCTTGAAATTCCTTTCAGATACTCTCTCTCTCTCTCTCTCTCTCGCTAGATCTATACATGTAGTGAAATTAAATAGTAAAACGTTCTGTCTAGTAAATTATGTAATGCTTATTCTAATCTGAAGCATCATCGGAAACTGCGCTTTATTATTCAAATCATCTTAAAAATTTGTTCTTTGGATCTCAGAATAGTTTAAATTCGTGTTGGCGTCTGACCGAAGAAAGAAATGGAAGTAACAATGAAAAAAAAAGTCTTCCCCCTCACCCCTGGTTTCACGTCACGATATTCATAACCTTGTTAGATTATGTGACATAACAAAGTTATAAACGTCCCCATCTATAAAATATGGAAGTTTCTAGAATGTCATGTGACCGTTGGATTTTAATTTCGCATTAAAACTCCTTATGACATATACACTAGATACATATTTATGTATTTATTGTTAAATATTTTTACTCAGCTTAAAATTAATATTTTTTTTCAAAATAATACTTAATAAATACAAACTTGGTATTAAGGTTCTTGTTTTTTGCTTTATTCGCTTATATTAATGTAGGTGAACAACAAAACATTAAACCTACCAAAAATAATAAGTGCTGTGTTAAATTTTAATTACTTTCTAATACTTTAAAAATAAATTTTGTACTTTAAATTAAGATTCATGTTTTCTTAACGAATGTGTTTAATTCAAATTAATTTTGTAAGTATGTTAAAAGTTTTTATCCCCCCCCCCAACTTTAAAATTTTAGTGAAATATAGAAAAATTAATGTTAACTTTACTCAAAAGTTTATTATCAAATTAATATACAGAGCGTCCTTAAAATATAATGCTAAACTTATAATGGAGATAGGACACATAATAGGGGAGAGAAACTTATTGCTTTCATTAATGCAGCGGCACACCGGTTTTTTCTTTAAAAATACTGAACTAAAATTAATCAGCATAAATAATATTTCTTTTTGAATGCTATAAATGTCGGAGATTAAACCTTTTGGGTTGAAACTTGAAAAGTTTACTAAAATAACGCTCCAATACATTTCGTGGAGTGATTATTAACCTGTGTACGGAATTTTTTTTTTTCACTCCACATTGCTTTTTGATTCTGAATCCTTATTACAAGTCTTCCTCCTAACAGTTTGTCGCTATGTCTCTCAAATATCTTGTATACTGCGTTTGTTTCATGGCATTATGCTGTATGAATTAAAATAGCATAAAATGTTGCATTAATTTAAAACAACATAAAAGGATATTTTACATTAGAACAAGTTGAATTTAATAAATAATGAAACAAGAATTTTCTGTTAGCTAAAAAGGAAGTGATATAACAAAAAATACTCAAAAGTGACTGGTGTTTAAAAAATTAAATAATTAAAACTTTGAAAAATAACCCACATAAAAGGTACTTATCAAATTGTTTTTATCGCATAAAAGAAGTGTGAGAGGATAACCCGTAAGAACCTTTTATGTGTGTTATTTCAGAAAGAGATATATTTTAGAGAAGAGATATATTTATGATGTTGCATTTTTTTAAAAATATCGCTGTCTGTTCCCTTATTCTGTCTGGAGGAAAAACACAAGCTATATATATATATATATATATATATATATATATATATATAATATAAAACAGCAAAAACTTGCGTAGTATTGATATCCTAATAATCCTTCAAGCAAGTTATAGCACATAACAAAAAGGAACCAGAACCAAGAACAAAATGGAAATATAGGCCACATATGTTGTAAGAAAACAGAGCTACCAAAGCTAAAAATGGAGGATCTATACAACAAGAGAGATCTTATGGGACTAAGTCTAACTACAAGAACCCAAACAAATCAAAGATATGGATATTGGAAAATCGAAACAGAGTGCTCCATTCTGAAGCGCCTCCGCATTCATATTTTAATTTAAAGTAATAAGAAAAATAGCTTGGTTTCTATAGGGTGCACGACAAAAAGTGTCATAATAGAAACCCAGGGGCACGACCGTTACTAATGAATAAAAAGCAAATGTGGGATGATCCCAATACTAGAAATCGAAAAAGGTGATGCCATCATACAAATTTAAGTGACAAAAATAAGCAGGAAGTTCCAAAGAGTAAAACAGAGAGAAATTAAACAACCAGATGATATTCTAGCCAAAACAATGTAGTTAAAAAGAGAGAATACATAACAAAAACAGTAAACTTTAGAAAGGAAAGAATAGTGAAATACTAAAATTCTAGCATATCTAACCAATGAGCAAAAAATTACAGGCTTAAATAGCTAAAGAGTACTAAAGGAATTATAAAATAAAATAAATAAATAAAGTAATGATAATTTTAAAAAAAGCATAATTTTAATAATAATAATAAATAATAATAATAATAAAAAATAATAATAATAAATAACAAATTTAAATTAAGTTAAAAATGTGTATAGTATTCTTTTCAGTATATGAAATTAAAGTATTTAAAATTAAAAATAGTTATAGTATTAAAAAATCAATATTAATTATATGTAATTAATTATATTATTAGTGCATATATTACTCGATAATTTATTTGTAACAATGTTTTTAGTATGGCTTATCAGTAAGTAGAATGAAAAAAAAAACACACCCGAAAAAAAATGTACCTGTAATCAAACATTTTTCTTCTTTTTTGATTTTTTTTGTATGAAATATATAACTACATATTTAATGGTATTTTTGTTCATTTTTTATAATATATATATATATATATATATATATATATATATATAGAGAGAGAGAGAGAGAGAGAGAGAGAGTTCTCACTTGGTATATTAATCATACCTTTCTTTAGCTTTGATAGCTTTGTTTTCTAAAAACATTTAAGGCCTATGTCTTTTTTTATTCTTGGTTCCGTTTATTTGTTTTTTTTAAATTTTGTTATGTGCTTTCACTTGCTTGATGGATTATTAGGATGTCCATTAGGGTTAGGGTGACTGCGATTTGACAGATGTATTTTCTATACAGATTTTGTAGACCAAAATTAGTATTATAATGGCATATTATAAGAAGTGAAGCAATTAAGGAAAAAATCGGAATCGTGTATATAGCTACGAATCCAACAAAAAGAGATATACCTAAATTTGAAACGCCTAGCCCTTTTAATCTTGCTACTTCTGGAAACAGCAAAAGATAAGGAATAAGGGATATAACTGGTGATCTTATCTTTCTTTAGAAAAAAAAATTAACTTCCTAGTTTTAGGAAAAACAATTACGTCAGAAGTAGTTAAACTGATTTCATAGAATAAAAAAACAAACAAACAAACAAACAAACAAACTAGAAACAGCATTCTTTTCTACATGATATAAAAAAAAAATATTTGGCATAATAAAAACACACGGAAATCGGTTATGCTAAGATAAAAAAGTATGTTAGGTGCAATTAAATGAAATATAAAATTACATATGCAACAAGCACAATTTCACAAAAATCGCCCATTCATCTCTCTAAGGCAGTATGAAAAAAATATGTTTTCCAATCAGAACCAATCGGTGTCTGCAACTGATGTAGATGACATATCGTCAGAAGGCTGCAATGAAATCTGTTCCAAAATAACGTCTGTATCTGATTTTGACGTCTGTATCTGAAATCAGATGAAAGTGAAAATGGCAAAAGTAAACGAGCCATTCGATTTTCAACATCACATGGCGCTAAGTTGGTAAACCAAACAATTTTAAACACCACCTTTGCCATAGTTTACACCAGTCAACCCGAAGATGGAATGTGAGTATTCTACACCATCATAGTCAGGTATTTGGTGAGTTTGTGATCAGAAGATGCTAAGCATAAGGTAAAATTTATTATACAAGCGAAGAAACATTTCTTCCTCCAATCCACAGTAAACAAATTTCACATCACGACTGCCAAATGGTAATATTGAAGAATTCCCCCAAAGAAATTAAATTAGGTGAAATAATTAAAAATAACTTGTAACCATAAAATTAAAAATTGCTATGGTTACAAGGGGATTCGATCAGCCACAGTACTTTGGCTGCCAGTATCATATTCTTGATAGAATCGTAAAACATATATTAGAGCTCTTTATTACGGAGTCTTCTACCGAGCCAACTTTAAATGAATTTGTGGACAAATTGATAAAACAATAAAACAATACAATGTCTTGCTGCAGTCCTACAAGCCAGAAAGTGAAATAACTACTTCTCCGAATCTGTATTGGCAAGATTATTTTCTATTTCTGTATGAGTTATGCAGACAATTTCATTTCCTTAAAGAAACTGGTGGGAACCTTGAACTAAAGAGAGGATTACTGTCTTTCACAATACCAGGAGGATTTCATACGCTATATATGCCTTTATTTGGTACTGAATCATTCTTAAATAGAGAATATCTCTGGAAATACCGTGAACTTTCATCTCCACAACACATCTGGAATCTCAGTTTTCCTGCCAAATTTAACGCAGAGATTAACCAGAAACTGATGGATGGTATTTCCAAATTAAGTTGCACTGTAGTCGTGAAACGCTTTATAACTTGCCGGAAAGCTTGTAGATCCGGTGTAGATTTAACACATGCAAATCATAAAAATATCTGAATCAGAAATTTATTTCAACAACTAAGTTTTGACGGTGTCAAAATTACTTGAGTTATAACTTCCGCTGTCATTGGTGCGCTGTCATTTTCTATGAGTTGAACAAAATAATTGTCATTTTCTGATTCTATATTAAAAAGTTCATCTATATCCCCTACAGGCAAAAAAATGTCATAACCCTAATATTCATATTACGTAAGTTTAGCTGTTTTATATTATATATATAAGAGCTGTGTCCAGAGTATTTTCAGCGAATATATCATCATACGCTGAAAATGGAACCACTGTATTCGGATACAATAAATGTCACCTAAAATTTATTTTACTTGCACTGGCTTCTCCTTTCAAAGCAAAGGAATCTACTCTAAATATCAAGAACTGCGTGGGACCGAATTTTTAAGGTATATATTTCGCACCCAGTGTTTGGCAACAGCTTGTGCCTGAATAATATAAAAAGAAAACATTTTTCACTATGAAGTTATTGTATCTGGTTGCCCACCCCATGTTTTCCACCCCCCCCTCGCTTTTTATATTCTGTATCTGTTTGTATACCCTACATATATCAGAGGAGACATACCCGCAGTCCCAACGCCATAAATAATATTTTTCCAACTCCAGGATTCTGGGAAATTCATATCTCTAGAAAGACTAAAAGATTTAATATCTGTTCGTCTTCGCGAGCAGATGGGCAGGATTGTGCGCGCACAGCAGAGGCACAAAAGTAAAAACAAAAAATTGCATATTTTTAAACCGATATATCTTTCTTCGGAATAGCTCGGGAGAGCATAGCTTTTTTCCTGTCCCAGAATTTAGTCGAAACGAAAGAATTAAAGAACGAGAGGATATTTGAAATCTACTTTAATACCACCAGCACCAAATGATTCTTTTTTTTTCTCCATACGTGCAGAAATAGTTCAAAAAATGTTTTACTCTAAGCAATTGAAATAAGATGGAGCATTACACATCTTGTGATGTTTCTTACATTTGAACACAAAACGCTTTGCAGCTTTTTAAAATGAATATTGAAGCTGTGTTTTAAATGAATTTTTAAAAAAGTATGGTTACTTTAAAAACTTTTCTTAACGAAGTTGAAATATTTTTCTAAGATTCCGGTTATCCTTCATTCTGTTTGTGCGTCTTGTCGTAAATTTACATCTACCACTACGGAAATTATATACTGTTTCTTCAGTTTATACTCCATGTACTGCACTATGCACCCTATTGAAAATGGTGCTTGCAGTACTAGTACTTCTGTAACAGGGGTGCTTATCGGGGTCGCCGCGACTGAAGAAAGAGAGAGGAGAAAGCAAGAGGGGGTCTGGGTACTGGTTTTCGTGACGTCACAAGAAAAGATGGGATTTGGAACAATTTGCATTGAGTTCAATGGAAGAAATGGAATTAATAATGCCAATAAATACGAGTAGCTTAATTTTTTATGACGCATTGAAATAGCATTTTCGTTTTACAACACTTTGTTCTTAAATAATAGAGAATCAACAATATTTTTTGTCAGAAATTAATGAAATAAATTGGTACTGAATTTAAAGCAGTTTTAGCATTGTATGCAGTATGTTTTGCATTTCGGGCTAGCAAATACATTCTAAATAATATAATGGTTACTCAATGTTATCATTTATCTAAAATAATATGTATATGGATTAAATTTATACGTTGTATAAGCATAAAGTCATATTTTTAAGTAAGTAAATACATTTTTAAGTAAAAATAATAATTTTTATTAATTTTACTTAAAAACTGAAATACATTATTTAGTTTTGGTTCGTTTTAATAAGCTTTTTGAAAGAATTGATGTTAAAAATATCCAGATTCATAAATAGTCATCTTAAGCCATTTTGTGACTTGTACTCCGTCACAAGAGAGGATGGGATTTCAAAGAGTTTGTATTGAATTCTATGGAAGAAATCTGATCAATAATGTCAATAAACACTAGTAGCACGAGGAATATAATCAGAAATTTCCACAATTAATATTTTAAAAACCTGTACAATACATACTATATATAATTATGTTATACAGACTCCTAATGTCAAATTTTATTAGAAGCAATTAAAGCACAAAAAACAAGAAAATAAAAAGTAAAAGCTTTTACCCAAACCTTACAAATACTATAAAGTTTTTCATGAAAGCACTACAAGTGTTTGCTTTAATTTTTTCTAGATAAGACTTTCAAATATCACATTGAGACATTTGATATATACATAATTAAATATTTTTTAGTGAGTATAACTCTTGAATATGTAAAACTGCCTAAATGCTCTCAGGGGTTTTCATGTAAAATATATTGCAGTAATACATATACTTTTTTGTTATTGTTTTTAGCATTGCAGTAATACATTTTCTTTTTTGAGTTAATTTCCAAATCTGTGTTCATACTTAATTTCAGAATTTTCAACAAATTCCGATAAACCGTTTAGTTGGAAATATTTCTATAATAAATATCTTCTATATTTGTTTTTCTAAGTATCCAGCAAATATATTTCTCTCTCTCCTCATCTCTCTCTCTCTCTCTCTTTTTTTTTTTAAATAAATAAATCAACCATGAGATCCGCATTGAAACCTTAAGCTACTTGGTATGTGCAGTGGAAAGGGTATCTGCGTTTAATTTATAATTAAAGGTGAAATTTTCTTAACATAGAATTGCCATGAAACTCTTGATACATTTCTTAATTACAAAAGAATTTATATTTTCCTTCGCATTATTTTTTTCGGTTTCCTCAATATCTTTTTCCTAAACGTTTTCTCTTGTTTTAGTAGGATCAGTTCTTTCTTGTTTTTTGGTAATATCGTATGTATAGGCTGGTAAGCTCGAAAAAATGCACGGGATAGCATTCGGTTCTAATTTATAATGCTTTCTTTTTAAGTTAAAAGTACCCCATCTGATTTTAAAATAGCATCGTCTTTTAAAAGGTCTTCATCTCGAAAATGCTCAATACAAACATACGCATTTTTTCCTTGGGAACCAATTTTTTCTTGGAATATTTTTAGTCCATTCGGCCCGCTTTTCTTCGTTTTTTGGAAAAGTGAAAACTTTTACATTTTCTCCTCTTTTATAATTAGCTTTACTTACAGCCTGGGACGCAGCAAACGGAAGCATAATGATTGGTAGAAACAAAAGAACAGAAATCAATAAAAACTAACGCAAAATACGGCAATTTTAATTTTTATGTACTCTATAGCTTAATAACTATTATCAAGTATGTCGTATTAAGAATAGAGATTGCTGACTTACCATTAGTATCCATAAAAGGCACAAAACATCTTAGTTTCTTTTACTTTTCCGTATGATCCTAATGCTTTTAACGGAGAAAAGACCATCCTTTCTTGTGACGTCACAACACCTCCACAGCGTTCAGTACACTGTTAGAAAAATAGTTCAACGTTTCACCGAAATTCCGGTGCGAATTTAGCTGCAACCGATATTTTGGAAAATGTGGTGCTAGGATTCACCATTTTAGTGGGTGCTTCCTCAAGCACCATTTTTGCGGTGAAACCTTGAACCAGGATCTAGGATTTTTCTCTAACCGACTATATGGTTAAAGCTTGAACCAATATACAGGATTTTTCTCTAACCAATTATATGGTTGAAGCTTGAACCAATATATAGAATTTTTCTCTAACCTACTATATGGTTAAAGCTTGAACCAAGATTAGGGTTTTATATCTAACCAAATGTACGGTAAGTGATTGAACAACATCGAGGTTTTTTCTCTAACCAAATGTATGGTATAAGATTAAACCAAGATAAGAAAACTCTCTTTAGTGTTTTATTTATACACCGAGGGCGGATTAAAGGGGGGCGGAGAGGGCGACCCCCCCCCCCGTCGTGAAAAAAGAAATTAATGTAAAAGATCCTATTTTACTTCCGTAAAATGGATATATATGTCAATTTTCTAACTGCCCCCCCCCTGACAAACTTTCATTAATCCGACCGTGGGCGGATTAAAGGGGTGGGGGCAGAGGGGGTGACCGCCCCCCCCGAGAAAAAAGAAAATGTAAAAGATCCTATTTTACTTCCATAAAATGGATATATATGTCAATTTCCTAACTGCCCCCCTGACAAAACATTGCATTAGATCGCGACCCAAGATGGCGGTATTAAAAGGGGGGCTGAGGGGGG